>VYZT01049915.1:39073-68417 GCA_013400735.1 Pomatostomus ruficeps | reverse complement strand
ATCATCTTTGCCCTCAAACCTTATCTTGCCAACATCCTTAAATCATTCTGACTATAACATCGTCTCTGTAAATTGAAGCATGCCATTTTTTCAAACTGTGCCACTCTGTAAAGCAGAATGCAAGGAATTTACCTAGAAGTTGTACCAGAAATTATATTGAAAGCACAGATCTGAGAGATTTATGTAAGAACCAATGCCCTCTTGAAAACATACTTTTCTGATATTCAATCTAAGCTCTTGCAAAAGGTCAAATAATGCTGTGAAAATTCCCCAGGCAGTTGCATTTTCGCCATGGCAGCATAAGCTAGATAAAGCCAAACATCTCTTTGAATCTGATCCAAATGTTACTGACTTTTGTGGGAACTGGTCTGGACCTTTAATGGTCAAAAAGGGTCTTAAAAGTCCTGTAATGAGATGAAATAATGCTGTCTGTTTGGAAGAGATGAATCACTATTACAATATGCCACCATCTTACTGTAGTTTACACAATGTATGAGAACATCAATGTTTGAAAAACAAACCAAACAAGTGAATAAACACACATGAAAACCCTACAGAGATAAAACTTTTCCTCTATCAAAGACAATATAAGCTCTGTTGCTCACTTTAATGAGGCTGGGATTTTACTGTATGACTTGGCTGTATGTCACTGTATATCAAAATGAAAACTCTTCAAAAATGTATCCTGCTTTGCTGCACTATGTAGAATATTAGTCAACCTATGTAAATACAGACAAATTTTGCATATCATATTTTCTCTGCGTACTTGAGTTTAACACTATAATTAAGATATAAATGTTCACATACAGAATCCTGGATAGAGACAATGAAGCTCATTCATTTCCCTGGCTTTCAGCTCACCACTCTGATTTGTTCATTCACTCTTCTTAACCTCAAATGCCAAGTGCAGTTGTTGGATCACAGTCCTAGTGACCTGCCTCTGGCATGCTGGGTCCTTGAAGCTTTCAAGTTCCTAAAATGCAAGTAATTTCCCAAGAAGATATAGACTCCACCCTTTTAAAGCAGGAAACAAGAGTTGAAATAATTGTTTTATGCTCACACGACACATAACGTAANAATTGTTTTATGCTCACACGACACATCACGTAAGGTTATAGAGAGGTGATTTCTGCTGCTTTCTCCATTGTCCTGGTCCTGCCCCTGTCCATACTGAGGACCTGTCTGGAGCATGCCATTATTGCCTTCCAGCCAGTAGATTCATTTTTGTTCTTAGGAAGCCTCAAGCCATGGAAAGGAAAGCTGAAGAAAATTATGAGTTAGAGTATGTGTGGGACGCACACATGGAAACTGGTGTATCTGCACTAAAAAGTGAACTGGTGCTGAACAGCCCCTGACCCTTTAATAAACTCTGTTATTTACAAAAACAGGATGACAGCACTCAGACTAGCTAATGGAAATTTTCCATGGTCTGGGTTAACTCCTGAACGGTGCATGGGAATATTTGGGAATGCTAGTTGGCTTATCTCAAAAACATACCAGGGACCATGCTCATAATTTAGCCACACAGACTGAGTTCTGCTGCCCAGGAACATTCCCTGGCACTTATTCATGTATTAGTACAGATATAGCCTAAGGACTGGAAATTGAGCAGAAACCTGTTGTGTGAGATGCTGTCCAGACACACAAGAAAACAGTACCTTTGTGATCAACAGGTTTACAAGAGACAAAATTATGATTTTTCAATTCAATTCCTAGTAGTTACTGATTCCATTTACAGGTGTTTTGGGAAATTGCTGGGTACTCAAAAAGTTGGAAAAGGCACACTGGGTCCTGAAAGAAAAATGTGTAGAGAGCAGATGCCCAAGAATAACCCTAATAAAGCTCCTGTGTTTCCAAAACAAATAATAAACCTTGCATATCCCAGGAAACATGGGTAGCTAAATGACAAGAGTTCCCTTCCCCCATATATTTCCAAGGACAGGCAATGTAACAAAACAAAGAGAATGAAAGAATATTGAGTAGTTATTGATGGATTTGAGAGGAAAATGAGACNNNGTTATTGAGTGATTTGAGAGGAAAATGAGACGAAAAAGCCTGAGGTCTTGCAGCCATTACAAATCTATGACACTCCTTAAATCAAAAAAGTCCTTTGCACAAGAAGCACCAGCTTTTCTCCCTAGTTTTCCTTAACAGCTTATTTTTAATGAATTCAGATTTATATCTATTAGAAAAAAATGGGCCATATGTTTTCTCTGGATGTGCTGTTTGCAATGTAAAAATGAAAATATTATTGTACAATTAGAAAATATTTGGGATGGATCTGCACTAATGCTTATGTGAATCTGAAACAGGAGGGAATTTGAAGAATGGAAAACTAAAACAACTGACAGAAACTGAAACTTCAACCCATGATATCTCTGTGACTACAACTGTGATATGCTACATTAAGATATTTTCTAGAAAATTAAACAAAGCGAGAAGAAGTCACTCAAAATTAACAGCATAGCAATTTCATCATAATTAATGGCCATATCAGGATCCTCTGGGTCTTTTGAATCCTTCTATGTAGGTAATTTTCAATCTTCCACCTGTTTGTGAAGGTAAGTGCTGAGATGAGTGGAAAAGTAGAGCAGTAGGAAGAAACAAAGACCTTCAAAGCATTCTGAAATATGAAATAAAAATAAAACTGCAAGGAAAGAACTATTTTAGTGGAAGCAAAAGATTGTAATCAATATGTTATTGATAAGCAAGAGTGCAGTATCTTAATTACACTTAAGGTAATGGTAGAAGTAGCACAGATCATACACTTGTAATCACTGCAAGATTCTCCTTTTCCCCCATGTAGTAGAAAAGCTACACTGAAGTTCCTGGGCAAATACACTAATGGACATAAAAATTACACTCTGGCATCTGTATAATCTCTGCCTGCAGGCAAGGGTTCATTCTGCTGACTTTCTAAGCTGGCCTGATGTGAACCTCCAGCAAGTGCAAAGCTGAGTAATCCCAGCTAAACCATAAATTCGGCCTGAGCCATCTGCCTTCCAGCTGCATGCATCACCCAAATGCTGCACCACACCAAGCGCAATTACGAGCTAAGAGCAGGTTCAGGCCAAGCTGGCATCCACCTTTGCAGGACTGTGCATATATATACATGCAGAGGTTCCCTGTGGGAACAGCAAGCTATTTATATAATGCATATGAAATACCTGATTTTGTAGGCAGCCAGAAACATTAGATGCATATATGCTGATAGTATATGTGCAATTCAAATGAGAGTTCCAAGTAATTTCTTATGAATACAGAGGAAGACGCTGCTAATAATTTTGAAGTTCAATTGAGTATGACACTTTTAGTTAGGCAAGGATATTTCCCCTAGTTACAACAGCACAAAGTGGATTTGAATTTGTTATACAGAAGTATAAATCATTGTATCCTGTCAACACAGAATCTGATTGCTGCTATGTAATCCTCAGGGAATGATTTTGAGGAAGGCTCAAGAAACCTGTCTTCACTTTTCAGGCGTGAATTTACTGGAGGAGGAAAAGATTCCTAATTTGCTCATTGGCTCATTTTCACACTTTATTGGAATGCTGCTTGTTCTTACATTACCAAGAAACATTGGACATATTTATTCAAATCCAGCCTCATGAAATAGAAGTTATTTATATGAAAAGAGAAATCTCAAACAACTTTCTGATGGGAATTCTTTATACTTATCTGCTGAAACCAGAGTTCTAAGATAGTCAAACACAAATACCTAGGAAAATTATAAACTAAAAAAACTACATGTGGTTTGAAACTAAAGAAAACTTTTGAAAAATTGAATCAAAGTATTTAATAAAATATTTTAAAATCTCTTCTACAGGATTTGAAAGACAAATTTATGCAGCTTTTCATGTTGGAGGCAATATTGATAAAATGTGAGGAGCTTTTAAAGAAACCAATATTCATCTAGTAAGGTTTTCTGTTCTTCAGGATCTATTAAACTTTAGGCTGATGTGTCTTTTTGCTGTAACTATTTGCAGACTTTTGCTATGTCCTTTCTCCACCTGTTTTTAATATGGGAAAAGCACATATCACACACAACAGTGAGAAGACAATCTGTGTTTAACAACAAAAATTTCCACAGGAAACTTTAGCATAGCACAAAGAAACATTTATCAACCTTACATGCATCTGGACCTGTGGCTGATACCTCTTTCAGTCATGAAACAGCTGCTACTGAAATCCTCAGGACATCTCATTCCATGATTATTTGCACATAAGCCATTTTAATTTTCTGCAAACCAGTGTTCCTACATAGTTAATGCACCCAAACTCCCATTAGCACCGTTATCAGCACTCTGGGACTACAAACGTAATGAATAAGCCATGACAACACACACAGTGTGAGTGTGCTGCAGAGACGGAGCTATTAGGGTGTCCAAAGGAGGGCAGCAAAGATGGTGAAGGCCTGGAGGGGAAGCCATATGAGGACTGGTTGAGGTCACTTGGTCTGTTCAGTGTGGAGAAGAGGAGACTGAGGGGAGACCTTATTGCAGTCACAACTGGCTCATGAGGGGAAGAGGAGGGACAGGCACTGATCTCTTCTCTCTGGTGACCAGTGACACGACCCAAGGAAATGGCCTGAAGTTCAGTCAGGGGAAGTTTAGGCTGGATATTAGAAAAAGATTCTTCACCCAGAGGGTGACTGGGCACTGGAGCAAGCTCCCCAGGGAAGTGGTCAAAGTACTAGCCTGACAGAGTTCAAGAAGCGTTTGGACAATGCTCTCAGGCACGCGGTGTGATTCTTGGGGTGTCCTGTGCAGGGCCAGGAGTTGGACACAATGATCCTTGTGGGTCCCTTCCACCTCAGCATATTCTGTGATTCTGTGAACTTGCACTGCACAAAGCAGCCTACAGCTACCATGCTGGCAAGAAAGTGAAGCTATTGAGTCCATAGGACTCATGCAGTGTCCCAGCACTCAGAGATACATGAGAAACAACTGACTGCAGCACTGGAGTAAACGTGGGCAAGCAAAGACACATCCCGCAGTACCCAGCTACTCCGTGTCTCCAGCAGTGTTGACTGCTGTGGAGATGGGGACTCTGAAGGAGCCAGGTTTGACTTGTCCTGTCTGAAGAGTTCCAGTTCAGTACATGCCACAACATCTCCATCCAGAAGGACACACCCATCACTGTGGAACTACATCAATAAACAGATTTAAATTCCACCACTACAATTGCAAAACCTTCATAATTATTTTCAATAAACTTACAGATAAGAAGTACAATATAGAGGAGTTAATGGAAATAAAACATCCACTAGACACATTGCAAATATTAAAAAAAAAATTTAAAAATCATTGAAAAACCCCATACACTGTGAGTAACTTTTTGATTAAATACTATTATACAATAAATTCATAGGCATTTCTCTGGCCAATTTCTCTTCTTTGTTACTATTACACATTTTTATTTTATTAGAAAGATTTGAGAGCACATTTACACCTCTATTGTATAACTATAAATACACAGCCTTTCAGTGTATTGTCACAGAAGATTCTTTTCAATGGTTACATTATGGCTATAATATGCAGCTAAATTAAGCTGTCATAGAAGATTTATTTATTAAGACTAAGTCCAAACTCTGCTTTGAGAAAACTGCAGAATTATATTGCTCCCTCCCAACCTGCATATGAGAAGTTCTTTCATATAAAGCCAAATGGAGACAGGAAGGGGACAGGGAAGATGGAAATAGGGAAAGGACACTGTGATCCTGGAAGCTTCCAGGGTATGTTTAAGGTGCAGGGCTTTGGAAGTGCACATGGACAAGTTTAGACAGAGCATCAGCCACTGCTTCAGGCTTTCCTTCTAGAATCCGCATGAAGCAAACTTTTAGAGCAAGGAAAACCAATAGAGCAACAGATATGGTGGAAATAAGACAAACCACTTGTCTCTCACTATCAGTGAGCTCTCTATTTACTTTCCCAGGTCAGGACTGGCTGAATGCTTGGGGGAATACATAGAGACATACACTTGAATTTCTCTGTCATTTGTTCTGTGTCTTTCCCCTTTTTAGAGCTAACCAAAGTCTTCTTTTACAGAACAAATAAATGTCTTCTTTTAATTGGCACTAGCTGGTACAGCATTTTTCACAATTTTAGTCAATGTTTACATGGCAGGCCTGTGAGGCTACTCCCCAGTGACTCTACGCTGGTTAAAATGAATGTTTCACTACAGCCACTGTGCTCAGCTGCAGTAAACTCTCTCACTGTTGAGAACAGGATGGCTGCATGAAAATTAACAACTGGAAACAGGTCCAGAAAAACTCTTAATTCTTAAACTGTGAAGGGAATTGTTTGTGATGCTGTATATGGATTAGGAAAAAAGCAGGACAGGGAACTTTTCAGCTCATTATTCACAAACCAAGAATTGGTATAAGATACAAAAGTCATCAGCAGCCTTGTCAACAGGAGCTGTGAGGCTGTGCAGTTCAAAACTTGGAAACAAGGCAGTAAGACAAACAACAGAATTATAGTCTTGGACTTCAAGAGAGCAAACACGACCTTGTTCAGAAACCTGCTTGGTGGCATCTTGTAGGAGGGCAAAAAGTCAGGGAGGACTTGATGGTTTTCAAGACATCCTCCTCAAAAGTATGAGAAGAGCCATTTGTGATACACCAAAAAACATTGTAGAAGGCCAGCATGGATGAACGACAATGTCCTGACTGAGCACAGGTGTAAAAAAGAAGCACAGGGATGGTGGAATAAGGAGGAAGCTATTTGATTCAATACAAAGATACTGTCCAACCACATAGGGAAGAAGCTAGGTAAATCAAAGTTTAGGTACAATTAGCAAAGGAAATGAAAAGCAACTCTAAAGGTTTTTAAAGAAACAAAATGGTGAAAAAGGAAGGCTGAAGAGAACATAAGTCCATTACTCAATGTGGCAGTGAACCTGCACATGAAATGAAGTCTGAGGTGCTTAGTGTTTTCTTTGTCTTGACGGGTGAAGTTTGTCAGGTCTGTGAGCCAACTATCACAGTGGGAGTGAAGCATTATCTACATTACCAGAGGATTAAATTGGGCCAATTGGATATACGTAAGTACAATTGATCATATCAGACACATGCAAAGTTGCTGAGGTACCTTACCAATACCATTGAAAGATTGTCATCTACTATCTTTCAAAGATTTTGGCAATTGGGAAAGGTTCCTGATTCTTGATGGCTAGAAGAAAGCAAATGTTGCACCCATTTTCAATAAAGGACTTCCCCAGGAGTAAGCTGTGTACAGCTGTAGGTAAATCAGCGCAATCTCAGTATCTCAGGAAGTCTGTGGTAAATTCTCCTGGAAGGCATTTCCCACACATGAAAGACAACAAGGTAGAACAGGCAGCATTGATTTACTAAACAGCAAATCACACCTGACAACTGGATTTCCTTCCATTACAAGATGTTGGGCTCCCTGCACTGAACTAGAGCAATGGCATCACTCACCTTGATTTTAGCAAGGCCTTCAATATGACCCCACAGTGGGACAGACAAATTGGCACGGTGTTGTTTGGAGAGGGACAGGGTAATACGAGCACAAAAGTGCCAGGACATTTGGGCTCAAAGGGTAGAGATAAGCACTGCCAAGTCCAGTGCATCCCTCCTGGAACAAAGCTAGTGCTAATAGTGTTTAATGTGTGATACGGATTACAAGATACAGCACACCTTTAGGAAGATGGTGGGAGCATAGTCACACTGGAAGGTAGGCCTGCTCTTCAAAGGATAGGTCACAGAAGTGGGCCAAATGTAATATGAAAAACGTTAGCAAAGGCAATTGTGAAGTCTTATGTCCAAAATGGATTAAACCAATACAACAAGCTGAAGAATAACTAGAGAATATGCAGAGTTCCACAAAGGACCTGAAGGTCCTTGAGGTACAGAAGACTCAGCAATGTGCCCTTTTGGCAAGGACAATCAACCACATACAGTGCTGTATCAGTGGCAGTGCTACCAGCAGATCAAGGGAAGTCATCCTTACCCTTTACTGGGCACTGCTGAGGCTCTGTTGTGCACATCTGGAGTACTGTGTCCAGTTCTGGATTCACAGGACAAAAGTAAGACTTGGAAATACCAGGGCAAGTCCAGCAAGTGCTCAAGGGTGCTGGAGCACAAGAAATGAAAGAAGAGCTTGAGGAAACTGTTCTTAGCCATCCTGAAAGAAAGAAAGCTGAGGTAAAGACCTCACTGCTTTTGACAGAGACCTGCTGAAAGGAAAGGAAGATAACTGAGCCAGACTCATCTCAGTGAAAGGACAAGATGCAATAAGCAGAAGTTGCAACACAGGAAATTCAGATTTGGTTTAAAGCAAAAAAGCTCCCCTGTGGCACAGATTGACAAAATAATCTGTGGAATCTCTACTGCTGGAGATTGAAATTGTTCAAACTCAGCTGAATAATACCATGTGCAACATGAACTAGCTGGACTTTCTCTGAGCAGGGGTCTGGTCAAAATGACCTGAACAGGTTCAATTCAGCAGACACTGTTCTATGATTTGGTGGCTCTATGATCAGTTTAATACCACAGACAACTGCATTCCAGTATCCACCATTATAAAGGTAGCCTCCCTTTCCATACAGAAAATAGATAAATAAGTATTTCTCTGGAAGCACAGAAATATAAGAAACAGGAATTGTTTCTGAGAGGCAACCTTTTTTTACAAGTGGTTGAATGTAGACCAAATCATCACTAGCAAGTGTGTGGTAATAAATTATGAAAAGTCCAGAAAAGAGCTCTTGAGAAAAACTTGAAGGAAGTGGATTGTTTCTTCTTAATCTGGGAGGACCTCCACTATACAAAAAATTTCCAGATAGATAATGCTTCAAAGACAAAAGAAAAAACTATTTCCTTGAACTAGGCAAGGAGTTATATCACGAAAAACTGTAGAAGTTAAACATTTGAAAACCAGAATTCAATACTCTATTACCTTCTACGAAAGTAATTTCTTCAATGACAACAATATTTCCTAACTTAATAAATAAATTCCTATATTACATTATATCAAATGCATTATTGAGTTCTGGTACATAAACTCTATTGTCCTTCTTATTAATATACAATTAATGTGGCAGTAGCTGGCAATGTGCTACATTTCGTCTTATTAGTCTTTTCTTCAATTTTCTAAGACTTTGTGTTCTGTTCATAAAATGGTGTTTGTACATCTACCATTCATTAGTCATGAAATACCACCCCTATCTGATAGAGCTATTAAAAAGTGAAATGGCAAAAAAAAGGCTGTTTGCCTTTAGAACTGAAAGCTTCTGTTAGCCTTTGAAAAATTATTTTAATATTTTCCATATTCATTTTATAACACATTTTGAATCAACTCCACAAACATGAAATTTCATTTTAAGAGAGTCTTCTAATTCTTCTTCTGTGTCTATCTGACTGAAATGTAGCTTATTTTTTACCAATCATATTTTATAAATTTTTTAGTTATTGAACATATTTAGGATGCTCCAGTTTGTTTCAAGGTAAAAGAGCTTCTAATTTTTAAGGACTCCAGCTGGTCATCTACATAACCCTTTGACATTTCAATACCCACATGAAAATATGTTACAGAGCCTTTCTACTGTGAATTATTGTGTCAAGTGCGATGATGCCTTCAGGCTCTAAACAGGAATTTTGGTCACTGACATGCATATTTTAAAGAAAGCATAGATAATAATCTGCTTCTCTAAACTCACCCTAGGGTAAGGATATCAAAGAGTATCCATTTGCCCTGAGTTGAAAACCTTCACCTGTCGCAGAAAAACAAATCATGATCCCTCCTTGGTTCAGAAACCCCCAAAATCCAAATTAGATCAACTCAGAGTATAGAAATTCCTAATGAAATCTCCCAGCCTGAAAATGTACTATATATCTTGAGATGTAACTTCAAAATTGAGAATCTTTCACTGTTTTTCAGCTTGAAGGTCACCATTAATTTTCCTTGAAGTTATTACACTTGTAATTGGAAAAATATAGCAAAATGAGTTGCTGGCAGACTAGTACTTTTTCAGATTCAGGATCAATTTTGACAGAATGCACGTAAAAACATTCTGGCACAATCATACACAGGCAACTTTATCAAACCTTGAAGTTCACATTAGGAAATTCATTTGAAAGTCACAGTGTCACAGATCTTTTAAATCCAGTGTCAGATACAAATAATAAAAGACATTTATTTTCACAGTAGTTATAGTTGCCCATGCACTAAGTTTCTCATTCTGTGAGTGGTGTTACAAAATGAACATCCATAATCAGAAAAACTAATCTTCATAATCATAAAATAAATTTATTATTTGGAGGGCTTTGCATGTATGAAAAAAATGGCTTTTTAAAGTTCATAATAAGTTGGTCTTCAAATAAAATATTTCTCAGTGTTGTCCATCTATATAAACTTTGCACAAACATGGCTTCCTTCCCACAGTCAATGCCATAAACAAGGGTGATCTCCAGATGGTGCAAGCTGTTACAACACCACTGATCTTTTCCTAGTTATGTTGACATGCATAAATGCCCCATTATTCCCATAATACTTATCTGTGTCTCACTTCATTGCATTTATGACATCATCTGTACCACAATGCCAAAGAATTGTTTTTGTAAATTGATAGGAACTCCAAAGATAAACATAGAGGCCTGAACTGTCATTAAAGAAAGTGGATGACAGTAAAGTTATTTTTTGTAGTTTTGCAAATTAGAAATCATCCAGTCATCCACTTAACTACTAAAAATGTAAATTGTTAAGGTTCTGCAATCAAAACACAACACCCCTCAGAAGACACATACAAAAGGCAGTTTAATCAGTCAAAATGTAAGTCATCCAGGTAATCAAGAATCCCCCCAGCCTTTCAGCCTGCACAAGGAAAAGTCAACCAGTAAGTATGTGGAGAAGTGCAGGAAACAGAACACAATTTTTATAGCTAGAAATTAGTGTTACATAAGTCCAGCAATACCCAGTCAAATACAGTTCACCTGCAATAAAAAAACTGCAAAGATATGAGATGGATAAACTAAGCTGAAACTTACTTCTCTATAAGACACAAGTTTCAAGGCTACTGCAGGAGAATTACAAAACTACAGCACTGGTTTTCCCATCTTGACTGTCACCTGTAAGAATATCTGAAGTTCTGGCAGTAGATACTTCAACAATTTGTCTAGAGGCAAGATACACTCTAGTGTATAAGTTTTTTAAACACTTTCTCAGATATATCCAGGTTTTAGTGTGTAAGTACTGCAATCTGCTATTTGAAATTAATTGAAAGGTCGATTTTTTCCCTGTAGTCAGCAGCCCTTATTCTCAATTTCTTGTTCTTCAACCAGGCATGAAACACTGTGATTCTCTGCACTGTGAGTTAACACCACTACTCAGTGCTGACATGTTTAAATCATCTCAGGTAGCAAAAAGAAAGTATCAGTGTTAAATTAATTCTCATTCTAATACTTTACAGTCAATAAAACCTCTTAGGAGATAAAAGTCCTACTGCTCATCTATGCCAAATCATCCGTCAATCTTTATTTATGCAAATTAGCTCATGTTTTTAACCCCTTTAAGTCTGCAAAACTGACAACTGCATTAAAGTCTTCTACTTTATAAAATCCACATAAGAAAACAGATTAGCTCAATAAAGTTACAATACTTCCATGCCTATCCATCCTTCTATCAAATCATATGAATACTGTTAACTAATGTTAAATGCCAGAACTAAATTTTTACATCTTTCAAAACTTCTCACTCATATTATTATCAACTCAATTAAATAACTCATTAGTATTCAGTTAAATACCACATAAAATTTAATTTATTGCTTCCAAATGCAATAAATCATAAAAATAATTAAAACACTTTAGAAGCACAGAATGCCAGAATCATGTTCAGGAGTGTGATACAATACGCACACTAGGAAAATTAAATTAATTGGTTTAGTATATGTAAAACTCTATTTTTTTAATGTCTGTACAATGAATATACTACACATGTGAAACTATAAAAAGTATTTTCATAGAAGCATAAGAGTAGCAAAATATCAGAATGCCTTCTTTCCATTTTCTTTTCTGTAACTAAAGTCTAAGTTCATAAAAGAAGTTCTGTGCTTTTCACTTTAGTTGAATTAAAACCATTAAGACTTAATCACAAGGTCAAGTGCTTTCTGAATTGGAGGGGTCTTAAGGCTGAATACACATTTATGGGCAGGCTTAGATAATTTACATTTTCATATTACTTCCACCTCTCCCTACACACCTTTCGTGTAGAGATTAATTTAATAGCTTACAGAACTGCAATTAAGCACAGAGAATCCCATTTGTCAAAACAAACTAATAGCTATCAGGTGCCTTGTAGTCCTCTCATTTTTAAGCTACTAACAAAAATTCTTTCACACATTCCTGGTCATAAATTAATAACTATTCTGCTTGAATGGAGCCCCTATACTCAGAGACAGCCTCAGAAGAGGCAGCAGCTTCTGTAACACTCCTTGTCTGCTTCCCAGGTCTGGGATTTTGCCTCCCTGGACACAAAAATCGCTCTGGCTGGTGGCTGGGATTAAGTCAAATTAAGAAAACCAAGAGGAGAACTGTGGCATCCTCCACCTTCACATTGACATTATAAACTACTGTTGCTTTTGTCAAACCAGGTTCTACAACATCCTGCTGAATTGCTGCATCCTCAGTGCTGCAGTCGCACATTTATTACACTTGAAAAAGTACACAAGGTACATCTTACGCTTCAGTCCTCAGCCTCTTCAACATTCACTTATTTCCCAATATTTAAACAATATTTAATTGCTTTCCTTATTACTGTCATGATCTACCAGAAGCAGGTGAGCTTTACAAAGTACTTCTTTTTTCTTTCTGTAACATCCTGGGAGTTGTATAGATAACAACTTGGTTTTGGGAACTATAAAACCCATGAAGTGATCACCATGGCCTGCAGAGTAATCTCAGCTCCAGTGCCTGGAGCACTTCCTCCCCCTTCTTCTCTACTGACCTTGGTGTCTCCATGTTGTTTTCCCTCACATGTCCACATCCTCCTCCTTCTCTAACTAAAAGCAGCTGTGTGTACATTTTGTTTTGATTTTTCCTTAAATATGTCATCACAGAGGCGTAACCAGCCTTTCTAATTGGCCCAGACATGGCCAGTGGCATGTCCATCATCTTCAGAGCCATCAGAGATTGGTTCTGCTGGAAATGGTGAAGAATTCTAGAAGCTTCTCACAGGAGCCATCTTTATGGCCCCCTCTCCACTACCAAAACCACAAAACATTCCACCCCCCGCCTCTGTGAATCACATATTTAAGAATAATCACTAAAATCTACAAATAAGATCTAAACATAAGACAAAAAAACAAACTACACAAAATCCACCCCCCGGGCTTTTATTACAACTACAACACAAATATCTCACTATCATTCTGTAGTGAAGAACGGAGCTTAATATTTGTTTTGTCCATTATTTTCTCTCAATTAGCGTCCTTATCTGAAAGTACTCATGACTTGCCTGCATTCTCCACCAAAGGATGAGGAGGAACACGAGAATATAGTGACAGGATAACAACACAAGCTTGTGCTGGCACTGTGGAGCTCTGCTGAGCTCTCTCTGCCTTGATCATTTAATAACAAAGGGTAATTTCCCTTAATTCCATTTAATGCCATCTAACAGCAATCCAGGAACCACATGGGGAGATTCAAGCACAAGGTGAAACGCTGAACAGAATTCAGACCAAACTCACAAGGACTTGTTTTATTCCTCTTCCCTCTTCTTCTAGAGGTATGAATTACTTCTGGCATGAGTCAGACACAATTTTCATCATTATCTTTAGCCCAGTTTACTTTACAGTTGTAGTTCCAGGCAACAGGGTATAGTATCAGCAAGAAAGGTCAGAGAAGCACAAAAATTATCTTGAACAGGAGAGCTGGAGATGATTAGAAAAACAACGATACAAGTGATGTAAAACACCTTAAAAAGACAGCTCCTCAGGTAGCTCCTTCCTCTGCTACTTGGTCAGAGAAATGCTGCCAAAGGTAACAAGTCTAAATACATTACTTTCACTTTTTATTTTTATAAACCTTTATTAATTTTAGCTAGTCATGGTTTTTTATTGCTTGTTCTAACCAAGACTACTAGGCATCTTTCAAGAAAAACATGCACAAGAGCCTCAGCAGAATCACAGACGTTACTAGAAAACCCCATGAAGTTGTGAAGTACAAGTCCTAGACAGGAAACAATGTGGCAACTAAGATTACTCCAATATTTCCACATGCAATGCAAGCAAAGATACAAAAGAGTGGAACAAAATGAAAAACTGGTTAATTGAATGAGGGGCAATACACCTACATGGTTTATCCATAAAGCCGACAGTGTACAACGCAAACCAGCAAGTCTCTAACAGGGCTATGGCAGATCCACATGCCCTCCAGTCAGCACTGAACTAGCACTCCAACACAGGAATAAATTATGCTTTAATCAGATTTGTCAGTTTCTGGGTTGTAATCAATAACTGAGTATTTCTTTTACCCTCAGAAGATCTATTCAGTCTGTATTTATTTCTTGTAAATCTGACTACTAATATCAAATGTAGCCGAAATCTGAGGAGAGCTGCAGATATGAAATATAACAACCCTGGCATCTCATCAAATTCCTCATTCAGACTCCACATTCAGAATTTTTCATGCTGAAATATTATTCAGAGTATTTTCTTTTTCATTTCAAATGTTACTCTTTTTCATAAATATAGAATCTTTCGAGATGTTCTCCATTGTGTATCTCTCCCTGATCTTGACCTGTCATGGGTGAGGGCTCTGAACTGAAGAAAACTGCCAATAAAATAAGGATGGGAGAAAAATATGGATTTTAACATCATGGATCCTCCATGCTGAATATATGTCTCATGACTGCAGAACTAGAATAATATTGTAAGTTATGAGTGGATGCAATTTTGGATAAAAGGGACTGGATATGACATGAAAGCCACGTAAACAACTGATTAGGAAAATGACAACCAACAACCTCAGGACTACTCAGAGTACAGGAAAAAGTACTAAAAATCTTTAAATGTCTGAAAAGATCAATAGGAAAATCTCTTGGACTTGGATGAGTGATTAGTGTTTAGTGACAGAGAAAATCCCCTCTGTAGAAGCAGCATGTACATTTTCTGCTCAGCAACTGAGGAAGAACAAACAGTAAGCTGGGTCTGCTTTGCAAGAACAGCAGAAGAGCGTATACCTGTACTAAAGACAGTAATTAACCTGGAGATAATTGTGTTTCAAATTAAAACAGATATGCAATAATATAGCAAATACAATTGAAAAAAAGGTAACGGATAAGATTATTCCAGCAGTCACATTTGACTGATTCACAAATTTAACATGTTTATCCATTTGTTCATTCATTGTATTCTGGAGTACAATGAAATGTGTCCATCACCTAATAGGAATCTTGGTCTGACCACATATTTCTACAAAATTAAAATTTCACTATGTTGTGCTTTGACTCGGGCCAAGTGCCAGGCACCCATGGCAGCCGCTCAATCGTTCCCTCCCCTGCCACAGCTGGGTAGAGGAGGGAAGGAGAGGGGGGAAAAAAACCCAGGAAATTAACACAGAGGTCCATGAGTTGAGATAAGGAACCGGGAGAAAATGCTACAAGGACAAAGCAGGCTCAACTTAAGTTGCAAAGTGAAATTTATTACTACCAGAGTTAGAAGGANGGGTCTCCCACCTGAACTGCAGTTTCCTCCGACATCCACCTGCTCCAGCGTGGTCACCTCCTCCACAAACTGCGGGACTTTTATCTCAGTCTCTGTCTCTCGCTGGGCTGCAACTGCTACAGCTTCTTCTGGCATGTACGGCTACTGCGGCTTCTGACACCTCCACGCTCCAATGTTGACACCTCAGCCACGGACTGCGGGTGGATCTCTGCATCCCCTGTGGATCTCATGGACTGCAGGGGGGACACCCCGCCTCACCATGGGCTCACTACGGCCTGCAGAAGAATCACAGCTCCAGTACCTGGAGTACCTCCTCCCCCTCCTTCTCCACTGACTTTGGTGCCTCCATGTTGTTTTTCCTCACATGTTCTCACCTCCTCCTCCTTCTCTAACTAAAGGCAGCTGCGTGCACACTTTGTTTTGATTTTTCCTTAAATATGTCATCACAGAGGCGTACCAGCATTTCTTATTGGCCCAGACATGGCCAGTGGCATGTCCATCATCTTCAGAGCCATCAGAGATTGGCTCTGCTGGAAATGGTGAAGAATTCCAGAAGCTTCTCACAGGAGCTATCTTTATGGCCTCCTCCCCACTACTAAAACCACAACACACTGAAAAACTGCATTTGTAACTGAGCCAATGATGAAAGGCTGACACTAATTTTAACAACTTCAGAGAGAAGAATAGATCTAAACAAACTTTTCCTTCTTAGATAAAATAAAGATTTTCACAGTATACAATGTTCACACCCAGGAGACCATTTTTTAAACTCTTCTGTTTGTGGGAAAATGATGAAGTATGCCTATCGATACTCTTCCTGCACCTATGTTAGGAATAAGCCATTTTCATTATGTAAATGTGGTGTACTTCTACTTAAAGAATCCATGCAATATCATTAAATTTACCTTCACACACACAATAAAAATTGCGGCAGTATAACTTCAGGATGAAGAAGAGGTTCTGTAGAAGAGCTTAGTATTTCAATGTCTTCTTACAGAAAAGGGAAAACAATGTAAAAAAATTAATTACTTTTGTTTAATTCTAATATCTCTAATTATTGTTATTAAAAATTAATTACTGAAGAAGAATAAACAAACAATGATGATGTGTATTGTCCCCTGCTATGCACAAATAAAGTACATGGTATCATGACCTCAGTGACACTTTCAGTGAAAACAAAATTGGTAGCAAGTCACATATGCAACTCCAGCAGGTAAAGATCATTTGCCTTTCTCAGATCTGAGATGTAATGGTGATTGCAGCACACAGCACAATGTAAAAGAGAGCTGTGATCAGATTTGGTAGATCAAAGGCATAGAATGAGACCTTTAACAGCTACTGTTACTTCATAATTGCAGAATATTTCGCACAATATATGACATTTGCAAAAATTGTCACTCAGAAGAGATTAAAAGGTGCTTGCCTCCTCTGTACACCATGCTGCCTTTGATCCCACAGAACAGAAGATATCCATGAAGTAGTTAGTTACATGACAATGCCATTAGATGTTGCTGCTCTCCAGTTAGGTAATAATAATAGAATAGCATAGGGAGGCCTTTACAATCTCTTGACAAAGACTGTTACCATAGCTAAAATGAAATCAAGAGGTTTGCTTTCACAGGGGAAAAACAAAGTTTCAAAATATACAGAGAAAACCTTGAGACCTTTATCTTCAAGAAAAAAACATAAGGAAGAGACAGAAGAACAGTTCTGGCTTGCTATTTTTCTGGCAGGTAGCTGTTGTGGATTGAGATTTTTGTTCTTCCTGAGTTGAAACAGATCTTGAAACTTGGTCTTTGACACCCCATGAACCTACCTTACTATTAAATAATTCACTACAGTGAAATACAGAGATGAGACATTTTCCTAAGGTGTGTTAATTCAAACAGATACATTTATTCAAACAGAAAGATTTTGGAGCACTGACCTTCGGGGGCAATGGTAACTACCAACCAAAACCAGTTGTTGCATGGCTCTACTTATTATCAAATTATACTGTACTTGTAACATTCTCCAGAGAAGAACTGTAATTTAATTAAAACTTTTTTTGTTAAATAGTGTTAAGAGATAAAGAATGATGATTCTGACATCCAGAGAATCCAGTGAATCAAAACAAAGTAATAATGTACAGCATTTTTAGCATGAAATTCCTTGGACACTAGCAGAGTTAAAACCCATACAATAGTAGCTTGTTGGGATGGAAGGAAACTCTTCTGAAGAAATAAATTACACCTTGAGAAATAAGAATCAAAGTGGCCTTTTCATTTATTTGGTGATGCATACAGGCTCTGAAAACCAAAAACTTCCATCAGGAATTCTTCTTGCTTGTCTAACTGCCTGACTTTCCTTACCAGGTTTTAACCAAATACATTAAAATGAAGGGGAGAAGGGGAGGCTCTGTTACCTGAATCCAAACTTTCACATTGTAGAGAAGAAAGTGTTGGTATGGTTGCTTTGCAACTGATCTGAAATGTATGACTGCATCAGTTCCACAGCACAATCAGCTACATTTTCCTGCTGAAGGGAGGTAGAACTGTAGTTTGGGTCACAATTGCTTTGCCTGGGCTGGTCTCTTGAGAGAACATCATGAGTTGAACACCAACAAGGAGATACACTCCAAGTACTGCTGACTGCCAAGGGAGTCAAGTGACGTATGCAGTGTGGGAAAGAGTTCAGCACAGAGCTGGAACCATCCTCTCCACAGCCATCCGAGGGGGGAATTCAAAAGCAGTTAATATTGATTTAATCCATGCATGATTTATGGTGGCTTCAACAAGCCAAATGCAAACATTCTGATTTCAGTCATATTGAAACACTTTTTATCAAAAAGCAAATGGTGAATACTTCTGAGAACAGTGCTATAAAGACTTATTTGGAAAAAAAATGAAAGTCATTTTTTAAACCATGAAAACAGATACAAAACCAATAACATTCCACATGAACAGAAGTTTCAGACTTCCTCAGTTTTCATTTTTACATAGAACTTGGGAAAATGGGAACACAGCCTTCATCTATATTCTCTATTGGAAAAATGAAATTGTTCTGTTTTGTCAAGAATACAAGGTTACATCCCAGAAGAAGGGAATGGGGAAGGAAAAAACCCAAAAGACAAAACATACACTTTCAGAGGTTTACTTGCAATTTTTGTTTACTTAGAAATTGGATTTTTTTCCTCATGATCCTCCTGTGTACTCTCTGGAGCAGCAGTAAGTGCACAAGTGTGAGGAACAGAGAGTCATGCTCTCATGCAGCAGTAACACCTGGGATATAAAGCTAGTCTAGTCAACGTATCATTTCTTTAGTGCTGCACATGGAAAGTGTCATGAAAACAGTTTCACCATCCCTCTCCCCCACTCTGCGATGTCCAGTTCTTGTGCATGAGAATATACAGCAGCTTCATCTGCCTTTCCTGCTTTCTGGAAATTACCTTGAATTTTTAGGAAGATGTTAACTGGTGACTGGAGACAGGTGGGGAAAAAAAGGCATTCTTATTTTGTACATCCGTAACTTTTTAAATTCATTTTAAACATCCCTTCCAGTTACATCATTTTTAGCACCTTGCCTTTTTTTGTAAGGTATTTAGTAGTCATAATTTCATATTTACTGCCTGTTATATTCTTGGTATTTTCAAGAATATAGAACAGTAGTAGATGCTTTCTTGTTTTTTTCTACCTTCTGTCTCAGTCTTGGGCTCAGGAGTTACCAAGCAGAGTGAGAGGTAAGGTGATCCTATCAATCACTGATTCTTCAGCCAAGACAGTGGCACCTGTTAATGCATCTGAACAGATTCCACTAATGACCCACTGCCTGCACTCAGGACAAATATGAGTACAGCAACAAGAGAACAGGCCCAGTGAACATAACAATAACAAAAAGCTGTTCTTACCTAGAACAAACAGGCAGCAGACTGTGATGATACAGCTGGAATGATCTTGACTGCTTGCTGTCATGACATAGCAGAGCAGTACAACCCCAGCAGGCACAGAGCCAGGATCCCAACCCTGCATCACACACCAAAAGAGCCACCTCATGCCCCTTACAAGCAGCATCCTGCTGAGTGTGAACGTGAGCTTGCACAGATGAACACACTTCCATTTTCAGGTGACACTCAGCACTACAAATCTTGTTCCATACTTCTTACAACAGAGCAGTCAGGTGTACTGTGCCACTGCCCAGGGGCTGTCTACTTGGAAATTTGTATTTGGGGCAACATTCCCCCTCTCCCAACATAATACTGATAAATTCAGAAGGATTATTGCAGACAGAGAAGTTATTCAGAAATTATGTGTCACTCAAAAAAAGACATTTTGCAGCTGCATCTGTCATGTAATTCTGATTCCCCAAAACTGTCCTCATGTCTCTAAATACATACAGGAACTGCACCATATGCCCCTGCAGTGAGTCTTTCTCCTCCTCCTCAGTGTGTACCTCCATGCCTTTCTGGCCCTCTGGAGATATCAAGGCCTGTGTGCAGTCAGAACTCTTGTCATAGATGGAGATTGAAAAAGGCACAGAGATACCCAGCAGTGCTGCTACCAGCACCTGCTTCATTGAGCCATGGAGTTATGTCACAAATCCTGCACAAAGCTAGTTAAACCACAAAGGATATTCTTTCCCTCTAAGGCATTATCAATGCTCGCACTGATAACTAAGGAAATTTCTGCTGGTTTTTAGATTTGATGCAAAATCAGCAACATAGAAACCTCAGGTCATGAAAGATCCTCAGACAGCTTTGTAAGGTGAGAGGAATTAGCCTTGCTGTCTGTCTAAATCCCTGCCTAGATTATTTTTTCAAGTTTCTCTTCCTGTATGCATTAAATGCTTTTGTTGATTCTAGGATGGAAGTGGCTGTGGGGTAAGAAATCCCAGTGTATATTTTATATATCAACTTGTTAGGTAAGATTGTTGCAGTGCGTGTAGCTGTGGCCACCATGGCCTCAGAAGGCAAGACATCAGATGCTTGGTGGTCTGACAACTCAGTCTAATACCACTCTCTCTGGGTTATGGCAAGAGCCCAAACCCTTGTTCCCCATTCGCATAGCTCAAGGTGCCGAGTTACTGTTTTCCCCTCCCTGTTTTACCCATAAGTTTATGAATATGCATCCTCTTAGTTGAATATGTATTAAGCCTGGAAAGTTCTATGTTCTGAGATCCATCATTGGTTGTTCCCTATTATCCATCCCTCGAGTAACCACATTGGATGTTTCCCGTAGCAATCAATCCTTTCCACCCTGCTCCATTGGTTGAGACCCCTTCCCCCTCCGCCCTTTTCCCCGGAGGATAAAAACCCAGGCTTTTTTATTTGTCGGGGTTCTTCATTCCTGTTTCTTCAAGGATTAAGCTCTCTGGAACAGACACGAGGAATCCCTCTCTCCTTGGCTCCTACGTGTGCATCACCATCTTTGCCGAGATATTCGCTCCCTCGGGTGAGAGGCTTGCATATGAGAGACAGAATCGCTCTCTAAAGGTGCACACCTAAATCTCTGGGCTACCTCTGGCTGTGTGCAGCCATATAAGATCATTATTATTTTATAATACAAAGAAGTTCTGAAATTTCACTATCACATTATTTGCTGTTTACCTACAAATGTGCTCACATCAGATGTTGCTAAATGATTAAATAGCTTTCTGACTTTAACCTCTAAAATGCTTTTCTGAAGAAAAGTAGGGAACATTAACTTCTATAGCTTTGTACCACATTCGGCATTCATTCTCCAGACCTTCTGGAGATACTGTTGTTGCTGACTTTTTTCTTAGAAGTGTTCTACAAAATGTTTCAAATAATATAGACTGTATCTTCAGAAACTTAAGTCCCTCTCCCCTCCTAATTTTTGGTTGTTTTCTTTGTTGCTTAGATGTGAGTTCAAGATACCGCTATTTTTTCTTCACCATATGTGCCATGTTGTTGCAACTCCTTAATCTTCCTTGGCCAGCAAGAGGTTGTTACACACTCCCAGCCTCACTGACATCCAAGGGATTTGAACAATAATACGGATTACAGCCCAAGTTTTCCAGGGCTTTTGATATTGTGTGGTCTCATTTTTAAGATTCTGAAGTGAGAACATCTCACAATGAGAGGCCATACAAAATACCCAGTATCCTTGAAACGTTTCATCCCATGACTCCTACTTGAAAATGAAGTCATTTTACTTAAGTTTTCTAAGTGCTACTGCACTTTGATTGCATTTTTGTCAATGCATTTTTTTGCTCAGATATCTACGCTTAAAAGAGAGAACACAAAATTGTGTATTGTATGGGGAGAAGTATGATTCCAAGACTTGCTTGAGACCCACAAGACTCACTCTAAGACTCACAAGAGCAGCAGTCTTCAAAAACCGAGTCATTAATAGGAAACTAGTTCTTAAAGGGAGAGGAATAGAGAATCTACAGAGAGGAAGAGTCATTGCTGCCGTCCCACAGCCTGCCTTTTGCATCTGCTTTGTCCAGATAATCAGGTAATCCACTCACCAGTGGAGGAAGATGATCCTTTGCAGAGCCTGAGCCCTGTGAGCAACCATCCTGTTCTATGTGCTCTTATAGGATATAGGAAAGCAAAAGACGAACAGTGGACATGGCGTAGGCAGATCCTTGAGTTCCGATTTATCCTTCAGGGCTAAGAGAAGCTTGGGAGCTGTCAGAGCACGGGGTTCCTGTGTACCACTAGTATAGCACACATGTAACTTAAAGAACTCCACTCCCACATAAAGCTCTGTAACCTTTCAATTACCATTTCAAAAGCTTTTTGTAGGTAATATACTGGGATCATTGTCGTTTCACTGGAATTAACTATAAACTATAACTATAAATTAGTAAATCCAGATGGAAAAAAAACCTCTAAGAAATATAACTTCAGCTCATGTACAATACAACAGCCTTAGCAAGTGAAGATAATAAACTAGAAATTCCTAGTACATGTTTCTTTCATTAAGAAATTTACAATAACACTTGAAAATTGTAAGTAATTTTAAGTTATCTTAAGGAAGAAAGGCATATAACTAAAGATTAGCGGAGTGGAATTAAAATAGTACAGAAAAGTACCTGGAGCACCTCCTCCCCCTCCTTCTCCACTGACCTTGGTGTCTCCATGTTGTTTTCCCTCACATGTTCTCACATCCTCCTCCTTCTCTATCTAAAGGCAGCTGCATGCACATTTTGTTTTGATTTTTCCTTAAATATGTCATCACAGAGGCGTAACCAACCTTTCTAATTAGCCCAAACATGGCCAATGGCATGTCCATCATCTTCAGAGCCATTGGCTCTGCTGGAAATGGTGAAGAATTCGAGAAGCTTCTCACAGGAGCCATCTTTATGGCCTCCTCCACACTACTAAAACCACAACACTCATAGATGCTAAACATTTTTAAAAATATCCTTGCTTCTTTGTTCTCTTCACTAAGGTAAATACTGACATCAAACCCAGTGTTTCATCCAGTTCTAACTAAAATGAACTCCAGTCATGCTCTTCTGAGCTGGCAGTGGGCAAGGTTGGGTTTGTTTTAATTTAATTATTCATAAAGAAGAGCAGTGGTATGACTAAGGGCACTACTGAAGAAATGTTTGAGTGAAGAGCTGGGCTGTCGCTTCCTGGCTTTTTTGGAGTGCCTACCCGGATCACAGGCGACCCAACGCCAGTGCGACCCCAGTGCCCCAGACCGTCCTTTGGGGGGTGGTGGCACCAGGAGGGTAATGGGCGACCCCACCGGTGGGTGCTGGGTTTGGCGAAGGGTAAGGGATTAGTTAAAAGGTGCAGGAATCCGAAGGAAAGGTGGGACGCGAGGTGTAAGCAGACTGTGCGGTTTATTGACACAGCGGGAGCTCAGGGACCAAGAGCCCATAGCTGCCCTTGACACAAGCTTATACCTGGAGGTGAAGAACCAATCAGGTGAGGGTCCAGGGGAGGAGTTAGGGAGGGTCCAGGGCTAACAGTCCAATAACTAGGGAGAGAGGGAGGAGTCGAGAGGAGGACAACAAATCACTAAGTGACAACTGAGCAACTAAAGGGGAACTTGGGGGCAGACCTCTAAGGTCCCGGACTAGACCACTGCTTCTTCCCTCCCTAGGGGGGGCTCCTTGGTCCCGGGAGCCCTCCACCAGGATCCCTGTTTGTCTTTGGTATCTTCCAGGGCCTTCAGGCCTTTATTGTTGTGGTGAACAACCCCAACACTGGGCATCACATTTGTTTCTTCATGATTCACCTTTACTATTATTACTTGTCATTTTTTATTTCATCACTACAATTCTAGATTTAAAAAGTGGCCCACTCACAACAAAGCTTTCACTCAGCAAATCCACATCCACAACACTGATATTTTATTCATATGAGTAATTTTTTTTAAACAAAAGGAAACTACGTTCAACTCTGCCAGAAAACAAGCTATCCACACTTCCCACATAGCTTTGAGAACACACGTAAAAACATCAATATTTCATACTCTATTATTTCACTTACTCAGGGTTCTTGTAGTAACATCTCATATTTTATTCCTAATGCCAAAGCTTGCCTTTTTTTTTTCAATATTGACAATTTATTTAAACATATTAGACTGGGGGTTACAATAGAGCTGTGCTGACAATTGCACCATTGGTATAAAAAAGTGTAGTTGTACAGAAATGGATATAGAAAATAAGCCCAGACTATAGTCAGTCATCTTCACATTATATTCCATACATTTCATTTCACTAAAAATAGAATACTTGATTGTGTATGTAACAACCATTCTACTGCAAGACAAAAATGTTAATTCATTCCAGAAAACACTGCCTGTCATTTAATTACCATTAAGCTTTTTGCCCACATTTAATTATTAAGACTTACATTTAAATACTGCTTATCAACAGAAATCCTTTAAACCTCCTGTTGAGTAGGCTCTGTGTGCAAGTGGCTACACTCACAAGTAAAAAACACAAGCATGTATGTAAGACTCATTGTATGAGTCTTAAAACTCACGTTTAAGGCCTTCTGCTGAGGCATTGCATTGCACTGCGTAACAGCCTGAGGTATGAAACCAAGTCACAAAGAATTTGAAGAATACAGTTTAACTGCCGAAGTTTTCTTTTGCTCATGTTTGCAGAGCTGGAAAGTCTAACACAGCCCAATGACGCAGGCCCACCATGCCAAACCGCCTTTATTTGGGGATACCAATACTGGCAGGAATTCTTCAAGTAGCCAATTATTAGAACCTTCAGTTTCTGGGGTGGCAAATGCTGCTAGGAGAGTGCTTGACAAACAGCGTGCTGATTATTAACTTTTACAATGAAAAATATGCCATATACATCCCACACATTTCTGAATCACTACTCCACCTTCCTCATGCAAATTTAACAAATTACTTATATTTTCATGGAAATCTTCCAGGTTTATAAACTTAGGTCCCACAGGGAGGTAGTTTGTTTGTTTTGTTTGTTGAGTTTTGTTTGTTTGGTAACTACATGAGAGTTAGGGTATGAATAAACTTGCAGATGTATTGCAATGGCTCAAGCAAAATTATTATGAAGTATTAGCACAGGAAACTGTTTGGGTATTGTAGCTGACCAAAGAAGTTCACTGTTAAATTAGTGAGTGCACACAGTGAACACAAAGTGCCTAACAACTAAACCCAAGAAATCCCACAAGCCTTCAGCAAAAATGAACACATGTGGGGGGAAAAGCCTACCTAATATAAACTAAATAAAGATATCTGTAATGTTGAAAGCAAGGCATTCTCTTCTACCTACCTGCAGGATATGCAGAGTGGACTAAAAGCTGGATTTTCTGGGGCTTGGTAACAGTGGTATTGTTCTTTTACTCAAGACCTCAGGGACTACATTCAGCCACCCAGAATATGAGAGATTCAGACATGATTGTTTTTCCCAGCGCCCAGTATGAAATAGATCCATCAAACCTAAATCACACGATGATTTGTGTATTTGTTCCATACACTAGGCTATAAAAGGAAATGACCCCACTCCATACCAACTCTTCTACCTTTTTGATCTCAACAAAACTGTTGCAACGTATTTTCAGAAGACATAGCATCTCATAAAAGAGACTGATAATCTGAAACACAGCTGCCACATTGTACAGTACTCCCTGAAGAGATTATGTCTAATGAAGAGTCTGGGAAATAATTTTACAGGTCATTTCAAACAAGGCAGTTGAGACTAGAGATAAAAATTGCATTATGTCAATGGCAGAAACTGTTATATTGCAGGCAGGAAAGAAATCATTAAACATATTATTTAACAAAGAATAGGTTTTTAAGTATGTGTTAGGTTTGGTAATTCCAAGAAACACTTGATTGGAAAACCACGGAAGTTGAGGAATAGTCTATGCCTCAAGGCAGTTATGCACATCAGAACCCTTTTTGCCCGTTTTCATCTGATAATTAGCGTGCCTCATTTACTTTACTACTGACATTTTAATACACAATTATGCCTCCTCACGTGTATAAGAAAACACTTATTTTTCACAATGCAAAATATTTCGAAGTATAAATAAGCAGTATAACCAGACGTCTGACTGAATTAGTGTCTCGTCACTAGCTTAGTACACTGACAATCTGTCTTTCACTAACGTTTTTTCAGCAGCTACAAGTCCTATCCCGTCCAAATCCCACTGCACATCAGCGCTCAGATTTGGGCTTAGATGTTAAAATCCATCCTCTTTTAAACCTCAAAACTGGGCTTTTTGCCAATGAAATACTTGCACAGGAGGGACAAATCCCAACATATGCATATTTTTGCATTCCAGGAGTCAGTCTTCTGACATGTATGTTGCAATGTATTTCTTGATACATGAGGGGCAAGACTTGATGACTAGCTGGAAGAGCACTACTAGAAAGAGCTTACCTGCATATAATTTCTAACATATACCTATTAAAGTCTTAAAAGGTAGCCTCATCTTTTGGAAACCATTAATTTACAAATTCTACAAATTGCCCAAGTTGTGGGTTTCCTACCTAAGGTTCTGAATATGAAAGAAAAGCAAGATTTTTCAGTACAAAATTCCATTAGAATTTTGGTTTGCATCATACCACATATAAAGGTAAAAGCTTTCTATTCACTGCCAAAACACCATGTGACCCCACTTGGCACAGCTGATGAGTTCAAGGTACCTTCTTGAAATCTTCTTTGCAGTAAAGGTAGCAGCTACCTTGCATATAATAAAGCTGTTCTCCAGAAAGAGGAGCTAAAATACAGGAAATATATCTCTGTAAATGGTTTGGGTTTTTACTATCATCCAGGAACCACAGCACTTAACAACAGTCACAAAACAACATATGAAACGCATGTTCTACAAACAACATATGTGGTAACATCAGCATAAGCACTAAATCACCACTTGAGAAAAACTATTCCTTAGTATCAAGCTACTTTTCAAGTGGTAGTCACAGGCCATATTATACCAGTTAGCATGTTACCCTCTCAATAATCTTTAAAAGGAGATACAATTCAGCTTTTTTTGGACATCAGCTGTATTCTCCATTATTGTTCTCCATTAATCACCATAATAACATCAGAAAATACCAGTAATTTAGTAATTTGAGGAGTAAAAAAAAAAAAAATTGAGAAAAGCATTCTTACTGCATGTAGATGATAAAGAGTATAAAGATTATATCCTAAACATTGCCCATCTTATTATTTATTAAACTCTTGGCCATAGCAAAACTAATGACTTCTGGCTGAAAAGGCATGTCTGTAAAACGTGCCTGAAATGTGACATAGGTGTAGTTTAGGCAGAAAAATTCCAAACCTGTGCTGTGCTGTGGTAACCACCATACCCTGGAGGAGCCTATTCACTCACTACCTTCATTCCTGACAGCCAAGGAAGTCCTGGCAGCGGCCGCATGTGGGCATTGCCTTCGGATCTCTTTGAAGTGACTGTTCTCCACATCCAGAGAAACCCCAATGGACAGCTTCTCCATGCCTAATGTGGATGTCAAAAAACAGCCCTTGATAACTTCCTGTTCTACAGGAAGTACCCTTGTTCTCCAGAGCAACTTGATTAGGATGCAGGCTTTCCTTATGGCCACTGTGAGGTGATGAGAGGCTGGGAGTGTGCTGGACCAAGAGCTGCTAGCACAGGCACTTTTTCCACTTCACTCATGGAGGGAAAATATCAGCACCCCACAGACTTGCAGATTTTGTTTGAAGAGATGATTTGAAACACTTAAGCAAGATCTGTTCTCTGACAGCTGCACAACCAGTCTGAATGAGTAGACGGCAAAAGAACTTCAGAATTGCCATATTAGTTCTAAGCTTTAGTCCACTAGTGAGAACCACTCTGAACTAAACATTGTAAGGCTTTTTCTTCTATAAGGATTCATTAGACAGATGGATTCCTATATTTTGAGACAGGGTTTAAGTCCAATGTGCAATAATGTAGGTTGTTACAGCTACATGAGCATACTCAATTAGTGATCCACAAAGACACTTAAGAATAGCAATACAGCAGTAAATTCTGAAAACTCTGGCTGTTCTTAGCTGAGTTTATATTCAGACACTGTGAGTGTTCCCAGTTTCTTGGTTGTTATTCCTTTCCTAAATCCAGGTAGTTGTCAAGTCGCTGGTTGGTGGCTCACAGATAAAACAGCAAATATTAGGAGAGACTGATAACTGGAATTTACCAGTTAAGCAATAAAATATAATTTGTACAAAAGAAAGTACACATCTTCTGGTAATCACTTGAGATTTTAGGACTCATCTTGCATTGCTTAATATCCATTTTCCCCCTCTGTTGGATAGCTTCTCCTCAGAAGCATTAACAAGTGATAATTACGGTAGTCATGCTGACAGCACATAACCAGAGGGACACTGTCAACATTTAACACCAACTGAGGTGGATGTTAAGAAGCTGCGGTTCCTGGAACCTTTGTAATTTATGTTTACGTAATTTAGCTTTTATTGCATATGTTCTTGCACTCCGCTTTAAATGATAACTACCTGCCAAAACTCACATAATGAAATTACACGAGGCTACATGGCTTTGACGAAATGAAGCAATGAAAGGAGGATGGTTTTATGCACACACCTGCAATGTGTGCTCTGTCGGTGGGAGCAATCGGTCGCAGGAGTTAAAATTTCTGTAATTACATTAAACCCATTAGATACCATCAGTTCTATGTACAACCGACGTCTCTGGCCCTGCTCTCCACAGCTGAGCCCAAGCTACCCTTCGCATCCCTTCCAGCGGGAAGGCATCACGGTCTGCTCAGAGGAGACCTGCCAGCCGGGCACGGCGGTGCCAACGCTGCTTCTCCACCTTTCCAAACACAGCCACCCCGGCTCCTCCCCAGGAGAGGGCGAGGGAGGATGACAGGTTCCCACGCGGCTGCCCACGAGCGGTCCCCGGCCCCGCGCCGTGACCCCCGCCCGCCTGCACCCGTCCCGCCGCCGCTTCCAGCGGGAGGCAGCGCCGAGCTCCGCGCCCGCGCAGCGACGGAGTGACCCCCGGTCGGGCCGGCGGCACTCACACAGGGTAGAAGGCGTAGGGCGGCAGGGCGCTCTCCTCGCACAGCTCCGCGTCCAGCAGCAGGTAGTCCTGGCTGTCGTTCCGGCGGGCCCCGGGCGCCGGGGAGCTGCCCTTCCGCGGGGCGTAGGGCTGCGCCTGGCTCATGCTGTCCCGCGGCCCGGGAGCGGGGCGGCTCCCTCGGGGCGCGGCGGGAGCGGCGCGGAGGCGCCGGCG
>VYZT01049915.1:8758-38952 GCA_013400735.1 Pomatostomus ruficeps | reverse complement strand
TGCCGCTGCCCGCAGCGCCCCGGCCCCGCGGAGCTGTCCCGCGGCCCCGCCTCACCTGCGCCGGGCCCCGCAGCGCTGCCCCGGGCAGGGGCCATGTCCCCCTGCCCGCCTCGTCCGCACTGGGCTGACCTCCCGCCGCTCCTCCCAAGGCGCGGCCCGCGGGGGTCTGGAGTGAATCCTGCCGAACGCTCCCGTGGGAATTCGGCAGGAGCGGCAGCGCGGCTGGGGAACAGGAACTCGTGCGTGGCTTTACTGTGGCTTGGTAGTACAGCCTGCGCTGTGCTTGTGCCCTCGTGTAAGTGGCCGAGCAAGAACATCAGTGAAAATGAATGCTAATCTAGTAAACCCAGAAAATCTGCAACTTTAAGTCTTCCCCAGAAACTGGAAAATTTCTTTGGAAATTCCACTTTTTCAGGCTCTTTGCCTCTTTCTTTCATCTCTTAAACATCCTCTTACAAATGCTGTTTACCTGTTTCAGAGAAAAGCCAGTGTTTAATCATCTCTAATAATTTCAGATAAGAGCAGGGGCAAACTATCACATATCATAGTAAAAAAATACCACGAAACAAAACAACACAATAGTTTTGCAGTAGTAACACTTAAGCAAAACTCAGTCCTCTTGTATTTCTCAGTTCTGCTCCACTGGTAGCACTTTGTTTGATGATACTTTACAAATAAATAATTTAAAACTTTTCTAGGAAAATATGTATGGTACTGAAGAATTAACATCTGACCTTTAGGCATATTTTGCATTAAATATAGTACTTATTATTTCATAAGGGAATATTTAGAATTAAATATTATAAATGTATAGTTAAAAGTTAGTGCATCCAAATACAATCACTCCATCATTCCTGGCTATGTTCACATATTGAATTCTTGCCAGTGTTTGTGTTGGAATAGCACACAGTCCTGTACTCTTCAGGCATGCACACCTTCCCCTGACTTAGTGATGTGCTGAGAAAATAACTGGGCAAGTCCCAGTACAGTCATTTGCAAAGCAGGCTGACTGCCGGTGCTCTCCAGCAGCCAGACCATGGTTTCATTGACTGCCTGGGCCGCTGGGACTCGTTTCACCTGCTGATGCTGAACTGCCAGAGGAAGAGGTGTGTAAAGAGATCTGCCGCTAATTTACGTGGTCTTTAGAGGAGGTGCAGAAGTACCTGTAGTCAAATTTCTGAAATTTCTTTTGTCCTCCTAGCTATAGCTCTCAAAATGACACTCTAATGGGTTTTAGCAATCTTCCCCTCCTTGTAAGCCTTTTTTTTTCTGTTAAGGAATACTTTATTTTAAATAGGAAGTTTAGTAGCAATGATACTATGTGTATTTTATAGTTCTCATGCTGATTCTTCTTTCATATTACTATAAAAACAGACAATACAAAGTTAAGTGCAGGCTTTGCATTTGAGAAATATGTTGTTGATAATATCTCACATTTTTATTGAAAGAAAATTGTTTTCCAGAATATTTTGTAATGGGAGGAATTTTGATGTGTTCCACTGCTCTTGTGCATAACCATTTAATTTTATTTGTTCTACTCTGTTATGAAGAGATAGTGCTTCTCCACTTAGTGTTTTTTGTATATTCCCAAAATGTTTGCAGTTATTTTTTACTTCAAGCAGGCTACTTGATATTAGACTGATGTTTCAAATCTTTTCTTCCAGGTACCTTTTTTCCCCTTCCCTTCCCTCTATTCTTTATTTTCTCCCCCTCTGATATATTTTCTTCTTTCTTAAAGCAAATATCATACTACTGTGTTGGTGGGTTATCAGATCCTTTGATTTCAGAGCCTGCACAGCCACTTTCTCTATTTTATTCTGCTGCTTCCTTCAATATTGTGCTTACTGTTTGAGTGCCCCTAGATTATTTCCCATCTTCCATGATACCTGCGCATCTCTCTCAGCTTCCAGGTGATACGTCTCATTTTCTCAGTTGCTACCTTCCCTAGATGCCAAACTTCCCCTGGTCTTCATTCTTATTTCTGCCTCATAAGTTCTGGTATTCCACCAGGCACTCCAACTTTCTCACCAATTCCAAACCTTTCACAAACCCTGAAGCCACACTCATAGGTCACAGTGATGGCACAGCTGTGTGATTTTCTAGAAACATCAGGCAGATAAGTTATAGGAAGAAAAAATGTTCGGTGCCCTTGAAAGGAAGAAAAGATGCTGAGCTGAAATTCTGAATCTTTTCAACCTGAATTATATTTTAGAAATGTGTCTTTCAACATTGTATAGCAACTCTCTAGTCTCCATTGCCTGGTTGCAGTCCCATGGAGCACAATGGGAATGGGCCATACTTCTCCTAGAGGTCAGAGAAGCACAGATGTTCTGAAATCTGTGGATATTCCAAGAGCCACAAGATGATGGGACCTGTGGCTAAAGGTGGTATGTCCTCTTGTGCTTGCAGTCCTTTTGATGCATTTATGTTGGAATGGTTCAGGATATGGGAGTGAACTTGCATTTTTTTTCCTTTTCTTGAGTGATAGGCTAGGGATGATGATCCATTCTGTAACTATCTGAAAGCTAGTGAGGTTAAAGAGATTTACTTTGGATGCCAAGATGCTGGAATGAAGAAGAAAGAAGTGGTCCTTTCCTTCTGTGAGAGACAAGAAAAGAGATTTCTAGCAGAAAGTATAACTTTAACTATTCATTACCCTTCTTGCAAGTATTTCCAACACCAGAATGAAATTTATATATTATTCTGGCTTTCCTAATTACTTGGTATTTCTGTTGCAAAGATGAACATATGCTATTTTCTAATGAATTAGCCATTATTGATATTTATGAAGTCATTTATTAGACATTTAAATTGCAAATTGAATTACAATGAAATTGCTGTTCTGGAGAAAGTTATCAGGTCTTCACTCCAGTATTTCCCGTAAGTATCTGTATATATCTATATCTGTATCTAAAATCAGAGTGAGTACTAAACTAGAAAAAAAAGCTGTTTTTCCTGAGTCTTTATTGGGTTTGTGTGGCAGGGTTTTGGTAGTGGAGGGGCCTACAGGGGTGAGTTCTGTGAGAAGCTGCCAGAAGCTTCTCCCATGTCAAACGATGTTAGTGCCAGCCGGCTCCAAGACAGACCTACTGCTGGACAAGGCCGAGCCTATCAGCCATGGTGTGAGCACCTCTGTGATAACACATTTAAGAATGGGGGAAAATTTCTGTGCAAGAACAGTTGCAGCCAGAGAAAGGAGAAAGAATATGTGAGAGGAACAGCCTGCAGACCCCAGGGTCAGTGCAGAAGGAGGGGCAGGCGGTGCTCCAAGCTCTGGAGTTGGGATTCCCCTGCAGCCCTTGGTGCAGCCCATGGTGAGGCAGCTGTGCCCCTACAGCCCATAGTGAAGCAGAGATCCACCTGCAGCCTGTGGAGGAGCCTGTGCTAGAGCAGGGGAGTGCCCAAAAGAGAATGTGACCCCTTGGGAAGCCTGTGCTGGAGCATGCTGACAGGACCTGTGGACCCCTGGAGAGAGGAGCCCATGCTGGAGCAGCTTTGCTGGCAGGACTTATGATCAACTGGGGACTTATGCTGGAGCAGCCTGTTCCTGAAGGACTGTACCCTGTGGAAGTGACCCACACTGCAGCAAGGGAGTGTGAGGAGTCCTCCCCTTGAGGAGGAAGGAGCAGCAAAACTTGATGGACTGACTACTACTTCCATGACCTGTCCCCTGTGCCACTGGGGGAAAGATGTTTTAAAAATCAGATTTTATTTCTCATTATCCTACTTTGATTTGATTGCTAAAAAATTAAATTAATTTTCCCCAAGTTGAGAACTTTTTGCTTGTGATGATAACTGGTGAGTGATCTCTCCCTGTTCTTGTCTTGACCCATGAGCCTTTCCTTATATTGTCCCTTCTGTGTCCAGTTGAGGAGTGACAGAACAGCTTTGGTGGGCATCTGGCATCCAGCAAGGGTTAAACCACCACCGAGTCTTTATCTGACTTGTACATATATTAACCTTTCATTCTTTAGAAGTGAAAAATACATAACCTTGACAAAAAATTTGCAACATTTACGTGCTTAATATCTCCCTCATGTGCACCTTTTTTAGTAGATAACCAGAAAATACATCTGTCTTCTCAGATAAAAAGAAATGATGCATTAATGTGAAGTGTAAGTGTAGTTTAGAGTTGGTTTAATTGGTTTTATTACAGACAGCAAGTTACAAACTATTCAATCATCATTCACTCTATCAAGTCTAATGACTGAGATATTTCGCTCAGAAAGAGATAAAACAAAAGCTGAAAGCTCCTATTCCCTGTACAAGGGACAGGGTGAGAGATGGAGCAAGCTTCCCTGATGAGTGAAAGGCACATTGCTTAATGCACTACTAGAAGTCACTTGGGTGCCATGGCAATGAAAGCTGCAAAAGATGCCATACAGAATAGCACAGCGCCATGATTCAGCCTCACTGCATAACTCACAGAAAGGTTATCTCTATCTAGTGGAATAAATATAGGTGCAATTGTATTGCTAACTTGTAGACTAATCTAAACCTGTTCAGGAACATGAGAAAGTGGCAACACCAACCTGTACTTCCAAGGAAACTTTCAAGGATTCATACAGTGATGTTTAATTGCTCACATTTAACCAAAGTCTTGTTGTGTAAGCAGGTTAGAATGCCCTAACAAGGCTACTCCAGCACATGCCACAGTCAGTTTTTGCTGGCTTTCTGTTCTGCATTGGGAATACTATCAAAACCACAGTTGAATAAACCAGAAAAGGTGCAAGTCAGTTTAACTGTGCAATGGCTAAGCAGTGTCGCTGCTGTGAGTGTATCACTTGGAAAGAAAAGAAGAATGCTATACACCTTGGAGGATGTGTAACCTGCCTGATGGAATTCCTTCCTGCTTCGTAGTACAGAACTCAGGACTTGCTTTTAGAAAGCCTGAAAATTGAATCAATACTACTTAGTAGTTTTGTTACTTGTCTGCATAAGAAAAATGGAATAAGCATTGTCAACTACTAATTCTAATCCCAGCTGCTTTCTGCCTTTATTTAAATGTGAATGAGGGCAGAATCATGTTGTGCCAACCAGAAACCTTTCCCTGTTTCTAAACTTCTTCCTTTGTATAGTCTCTTCTAGCCACGATCCAACCTGCTGTTTCACATTCAGATTAGATATTAGAAAGAGATTCTTCACTACGAGGATGGTGAGGCACTGGAATACTGGAATACGTGGAAAGTGTTGAAGGCCAGATAGGATCACACCCTGAGCAACCCGGTCTAGTGGAAGTTGCCCCTGCCCATGCAGGGGGATTGGAACAATGTGATCTTTAAGGTCCCTTCCAACCCAAACCATTCTATGATTCTATGACCTGGCTCTCATAGCTATCTCTTTTGTTCACACAGAATGCTGCCTGGATGTATTCATGAAACAGAAGTGCAAATTTCAATCACTCAGAAATTACAGATGAGCATTATTTTCTGCAGAGGAAGCTTGTTGAGGAGTTGGGCTTAGATGGCTAGTGAGCCAGATGAGAGCAGTAGGTCTGGATCACACAAACAGGAGAAACATATTCAAAAGCTGTTCAGAATGTCTTGGGCTAAGAGCACCCATGGGCTTTTATGGGCCAGAGATACTGAAGGATTTTTGCACTGTAAGAGAGTGGGGAGAGAAGTAGGGTCTACAATGAGAAAGAATTAATTTAAGGATGTTTTCTTACCTGGACATTTTTACTCAGGACTCTACTTTGTGGGGAGACAGAGATTCCTGCGGGCATCATTATTGCTGGACTGCTAGGGATAATCCTACCCCCATCACTCAAATGTGTACACATACACACTGCTCCCTCCCTTACAGGATCCCACTTAGCCTTTATCCTTTCCAGAAACATACAGTTCTCTATGCTCCTTCACACACAACCTGCCAGGCTACATTTGTCTTGGTTTACATGGTGTAACTAATTATTGTCAAATAATTTTAAAACTTTGAAATGTGCTAATACCCACTTGTACTGTATCTACCCTGTGAAAGTCAGTCCAATTGAAATATTGTCATTAAATCTATTGCAGTTTCATTGCACATAATTTTGCGGGTTTTGAATAAATACTGTGTTTCCAACCCAGTAGTCTGAGGTATATTCCTCAAAGATAAAGAACACTACTAGTCATCAAGCCTCTATTCCCATTACAGATAATAAGATACTCCTTCTCTATTGTAAGTGAGTAGGAGGATATTTGAAGGCAAAACTAGATAGAATTAAGTAGAAAATGTCTTGCTATTGAATGAGGAAGTGAAAAAGTATTTAATCTTCCCACCAGGGTGTATATGAAAAGAGATATTGGACCAGAGATCATGTATGTGTCATGAAAAGCAAGACTAATTTGACAGGAATCAATAGATTTACAGCATAAGTGTGGTCAATAATACATTTTTTCCCTTTTTTCTACATTTTTTCATTACAGAAAGAAATAAAATATTTTCAATTTGTCCTTTTAATGACTAACCTAAGAGGTTTTCAATGTCTATTCCATGTTCATGCAAGACACTATATTAATTTCTGTGTCCTGCCTAAGTGGTTTAAAGTATCTCCACTTGTCACTTAAATTTGTCACAGCAGCAAAGAATGTGATACACTGAAGCTTTCCATGTACATACGTGGCAGAATCATGTGGTACTTATTTTGGAGATTTGATATTTAGAGCTGCAAATGTATAAAGAGTAAACAAGTACCATAAAGAGTGACAAATACATTACAGCTCTAGCAAAAATAGGTTCTTAAACACTCCAACAGCTTTTGCTGGTATTTCTCCTTTGCCTGCAAAGTGTGTTTGAATAACAAGTTGTTTAGCTTGACATGATCACACACAGCCATGGCAATGATGTAGTTCATAACTTGAAAAAAATTCTATTTACTTTTCATTTTAATTTAAGTTCTTTACCAGTTGAAGGTGTGAAGCTTCTAGTAACGAGAAAAGAATATTTTTGGGGTTTGTTTTGTTTTATTTTTTCTGATAAATACTAGAAATCTTGAGTTAGCACTGTCAACATTAAGGTTTGTCACTGTGTCATATTAAGAGATGACATCAGTAGTTACTTTAGTTCTCGAATTAATTATCATGCTTATTAATGATACTTGTATAAAATTATCAGTTCTCTGCCCAGCATAACACTAAGAATTTTCTACCTCCTTTAAGAAATATACAAAACCACAAAAAGTATGGGAAAATATCTTGAAAGAGACCAACAGAAGAGATGTATTATAATAAAAGCAGACTAACTGTGGTGAGTACCTCCTGAACATCTCACTGCTATGTCAGTTTTGTCATGTAGAGATTCTGACATGATGAATATAAGTGCCACCATTCTGCCTTCAAGGTGGAATTTATAATCATTCATATGCCTCTGATTCCATCCTGCTGTATTTAAAATAATTAATCACAACAGTTTATCTGTCAAAGATAGATTTCTAAGTTATGCACGAATTATGTCTTATTTATGTTTTCTCTGAATTACATAGGTGCATCCCATTCCTTCATAGTAAATCCATTTCTACCCTAAGTTTCTTGTTAACAAAGCTCTAAGTAATAAAATAATCCAGTCTGGAATTATATTCTACTTTGTATTTATTTTGCTAATGTATGTGCTGCACCCTCCTATTCAGTGACTTCAGTAGTAGAAGGCTTTAATGCTTCTCAGCATTAATATCTTGAAGAGTTCCCACCTTTTAAAACATAAGATGCTGATTTTTTTTCTTGTAATTCCAAGGTCTGAGAGCATCAGTCTTACAGAGAAAACATGATGCAGTATTGATTGGCATCAATACTGATCTTTGAACTCAGACATGTCCTTTTATTTGTTTGTTGATGCTGTACCTCTGACAGCTATCACAGAGATTTCTCTACTGCTCCTGCAGCCAGGCTTGTATTTGGTAAACGCTGTAGTTCTACCACCCTGTCTTCCCTGTGTTCTTGCTGGTTTTGTTTGGAAATCAGGGAAAAGTAATTTAGGAAAAGAACATTGTGTTGCCTGAAGGGCTGTGAGGAACACCTAAACCAGCTCCACCTGAGGACTACAAGCTTTTCTCCTTTATGTGGTGCATGACAGCCTTCTCCTCTGAGTGATTCTCCAGTTTTTCTCTATTCATGCCTTCCACTGTTTGTCATTCGTATGTTTTTAGATTAGTAAGGGTTTGTTTGAATAACTGTTTTGAGAGAAAATTCCTGTCTGTAGTCACACATCAACAATTATATGTTGCTGAGATTGTTCAAAAAAAGAGTCACTACCTTTTACTTATTGTTACTATTTTCCTTTTTTTTTTTTTTTGAAGTTCCACCAAGCATTCATTAAGAAGAAATAATAGAGTAAAATATGGATAATTATTTGCTTATTGTAACTTAAGGAAAAATACATAAACAGATTTCTGGGATGATGTTGTTTATATACATTAAATATTGAATTCTGTGAACTAAATTACAAAATATAATCTATAATATGTATCATATATAACACAAGTGTACATATACCTTGAGAAAGAAAACAGGGCTGATACTGAAAACATGCAGCAACTCAGTCTGCTATATAGTGAGTTTGTTACGAACAATTTGACAAGATCTATGCAACATTCTGGATAAGATAGTCTTTTATAAATGTATCCCCCATGTATATGTCCTCTATTCTACAGTTTGAGCTGTGGTGGCATCTTTCAGGACTTGCTTTGACAATCAATTCTACCCATTGTGACTTCAGGCCTGACTGAGCAGTCACCCTCTGTCCTGCCACCACATGGGACAGTTGGGTATTAATTACATAAAAACCTTCTATGCTCCATATTACGCTTCACACACTGACACCACATGCAATTTCAGTTTCATAAAGTACAGTAAAAGAGGTTAAATTGCTAACATACTCATGCAAGATGACTATTCATTGTGTCTGGCTATGCCACCACAGTGTCAAAAATACTTTGTGCTGTTGTTTATTATTGTCTTTTAGTAATGCACAGGTGCCACAAGTTTGGCTACACCAGAATGCATAACATTTGTCCTTTTACATCATGGCACTTCAGGAATGATGGTCACTATTTACACAGTTTGGGAAATTTCTTTAATCTAGACCATTCTGATAGCATGGATGGATTTATCTAACACCACAACATAGAAATAAGAACATAAAATATTGTTTCAGTCCAAGGAAACCTGCAAGTAATATATTCATTAAACACAGCTTCATGTAAGTTAAATCAATTTCAATCTAGAAAAGTTAAAATATGAAACATGCCCACCTACAGTTTCTCTAAAGAAAACTTACCTTCTGATGGACTTCTCAAAATGCACTGCAGTGTTAATCTGCCTAATTTGCTATTAGATTACCTGCAGAAAAAACAAAGTGATAGTGGCTGGGAATAAAGAGGAAAGATATGTTTGGAGGCAGAGATATGTCATGCTTGGGCTTTTAAGAATAACATAGGGGGTGGAAATAATTTTCATTTATCTTCAGATGTTTACAACAGAGACATAGAGCTATTTAGACTTCTTCTTTGGGTAATTGTCTATCTACAGTTCAGCATTCACCTGTTACCTTTTAGGCTCCCCCACAATAGTCAACGCATAAAATTTAGACCGTGTTGTAGTAGTAGATGCATGAACATCCCATGAAATCCTAAGAAAGAAAACTGTGAAAAATATTAAACGGGAATATGTTTCCAGACTCCTACTTTGCAAATGGCAATGATGAGATATTATCTGCATTTCATGCCATGACCACTTAACCCTCAAAAGAAATGAAAAAGACAATTCTAGGATTTAGTAGAGACCTTTTAACATAAAATTAGTCCACTAAAGGAGTCGGATTAGGTTGGAGCATGGGGACAGAGAGAGCAGCTCTAAGGAATATTATTTTACTCTTCTGATTTAAAAATATTCATCAAAAACTGGAGAAAATGCACATTTTTAGAAAGATTTGATTGGGGCTTTTTTTCCATTATCTTGTGACAACTGATAAGCAGTAAAGAATCTTTCCAACATACTGAACTCTTACATTTGGTAGCAATAAATCAAAGTCTGGTTCTTATTTTTGTTCAGGCTTTGTAAAGTATCTGTGAAAAATGAGGCAACTCTTGAAATTTGATTGAAAAGAAACTTAGGTTTATTAATAACAAAAAGGGAGTGATGAAATAAAAAAAGGAAAATCCAGGCCCACAGCGATAAGAGACACTTGAAGCTGAGAACAGCAAAAACCCCAACACAGAACCCCTAACAGTGCTGAGTCTTGCTTGGGTATCCTCAAGCAGAGTTAGTTGGCAAATCGGCCTAGCACCAGCACCCGGCTATGCCTGGGCTAGTCCCCAACACAGGCAAAAAGCAACCTCTCGAGCCTGTGCTCCCCCTTTTATCGTCCTCTTGGCTCCTCCCATCAGCGCCCATTGTCCTGCCTCTGAGGTAGATGTTGATTGGTAAAGTCCCTTTAGAGTCCAGTTAATTGGTTTAAATTTTGGAGGCGATGTAAGGTCTTCTGACCAATGGCTCGTTGTTGCTAGGGCGGAGTCTGTAGGTGATGTCATCTGGATTTTTAGGCGGGAAACCTTCCTCATTAAAATTCAGGTCTCCGTGGAGCTTGGTGACAGGGCAGCAGTCAAGTTTCTAAAAATAGCCCTTTGTCTAGGGGTGAGGGGTTTTTCTCTTTTGGAGCACAACTAAACTTAAGGATGAATTTAAAAGATATCATGGGGTTTTTAAACTCATGAACTTTGTTTAGAACTTAGAAGTAACACTTAACACTCAAACATCAAAGAACATGAATTACAAACTCTCTTAATCTCAGGAATTAATTAACAACTTAATTAACTACTAACAACATCCATATTTCAAACTAATCATTCGTCTCTTCATAAATGCGAAAGCCAAACCTGTTGTTCTATTTATGACAGTATCTGCATGGCTGGTGTATTTGTAAATAATACTAGCAAAGGAATCAAATGTGAAGATGAAAGCATTGAATCTTTATGCTCATATCTTTTTCAGTAAATATGCAGGTTCTTCTTTTATCCCCTGAGACCAGATGTACCACATGTAATGAGACTCAGCAAAGTATCAATACACACAAATACCACAAAAAGAATCTGGGTATTCAGTTTGTTCCTGAGAAGTAGGATTAATGAGGAATGCATAAATATGTGTGTAAAAAGCAAGACTGGATTGACAGTTAAGTTTTATGGACATGGTCTATGTTTAAAGATTACTGATGATCAATACATTGAAGAAATTCTCTCAGAGAAAATTTGTCAGGGGAAAAGATAAGTATTTTGAATATGTTTTTGAAGTATATGAAATAATTTTGAATAAAGCAGTACTACTGAGATTTGAGCTAGAGTTATTCACTCAATACTTCCAGGTAATGTTTAACAGAATTTTGCTTGTTTAGTCAGCAGGTCCTTGTTTTCTTCACCAAGCTGAAGCTGCTCAACAACTTTCAGTTGCAAAACATCATTGCCCCAGACTTCACAGTTCTCAGATTCTCACCAGTCTGCTGATTCCTCAGAGCTTAAGAAAACAGATGGCAAAATATACCTTCACTATATGCAAACTACAGCAGTGATCTACTGCACACATCAGTTATGCAGAGCACAGTTTGTTCTGTGCAGTTCACCTTGATTCTGAGATGGTTTTTTACTGAGTTAGATGTTACTGACATTTTACTCCAAAGGGAGTATATCTGCAGTAAAAACTATGCAAGTGTCCTGCACTCATTCTATTACAGTCCATGCCACCTGTATGGATCCAGAGTTGTATGATGTATTTTTAATCCTGTCTGAGTCCTCCAAAAAACATAATGGATGAATCTCCTCGTAGAAAAATTCTCCTCATTGATATAAAGAGATGCACCACTTTATTTTTATAAACTCTTTGTGGCATCTTTGAAAATATGGCTAACAGAATATTCTGCTGGTCTCTACAGGATTATTTTGGTAGATCACATTTATGTGACAAAAAATACGTAACAAGGACAAAGCAAAAACTTACCTGAAATACATCTATATTTTGTCACATAGACGACACCCTTAGGTTTACTTCATAATATTGATTAATAACAATAAATTAATACAAAAAGGGATTCATTTATTCTGTCAAAAAGATTTGTGTCTTTAGCAAGCAATTCAAATGAAAAGTCAAAAGGAAAGGATATTGAAGAATTTAAAAATATATAAATGCTGAATCTTATCCAAAATGCACGAGCTAACCTGCATAATGTTAATTGTATTCTGATTAGATGAAATTTTTCACACAAAACTCTTCTCTGCAATATTCAGCAGATCCAGTGTCCACAAATTCATCAGTTATTACTTCACAGGGCTTTTTTGTCCTGTAAAGAAATTAAATCCCCAAATGAAAAACAGTCATTTGTCACTTAAAAATGTATCCCTTTGACTATTTTTTTCCATGATTACTTTATTTTGATTTTAGTAATTACATTTGAAAATCTAAAATGAGAATGAAGTACTTTAAACATCCAGAGTTAAATGATTAAAGAAGCCAAATAAACTTGATTTTTTTCCCCATTAATTAAGCATTGGAACAATTTCTTCTTTCCAGACAGTGACAATTAGTACAAACTTTTTGAATTACTGACAAAGAAAAAAATTATTGATGTCAGCTTCTACAGTAGATACTTCACCAGAAAACAAACTGTTGGTACGAAATTCCAATCCGGCTGGAATCCATGGAAATCATGTCATCAATGGGCTACAACAAAACCAAGAGTTTATCCTGAGTATTACCAGGACTGGGACAAAAGCTTTAAGCAAACTCCAGCTCTATGGATGACCTAGATGAACATCTTCATATTATTAAGATGTTGTCCTGAGTTTTGCAGTTTTTCAATGTTTCTCTTTGCTGTAATACTTTCTCACGCATGCTGCTGTAAACATGGCCATGGTTTTTGTTAACTATTCATGTTCCTGCTAACTATCCATGTTTTTGCTAACTGTCCTTGTTGTTTTCATTCCATTCTCCTAGGCGGAGAAATGTGATAGATTTATGCTTTAACCAGTGTAATTGAGAGGTGGTAATTTCTACCTCTAATCCACGGTGATTTCTAAGAACATATAAATAAAGTCAGAGGGTTCTGCTCTCTCTCTTTTTGCCCTCTCTCTTTGGCCTCTCATTTTGGCTCTCTCATTTGGCTCTCCTTTTTTAGCTCCTCGGCCTGGTCAGCTACGTGTGTTTGTGTCCGTATAGTACAAAGAACATCCACATTAATACTTAGTAATAATACCAAAACCTCTCCCGGAACTATGAGGCAGCCCACTGGAATTCCATTTTATGGAATTGTGTGGCCTTGTTTACTGGGAATTGTTGAAAATTCCTTTAAAAATTATCGTTGTATGAATTGTGTTATCTGTGCTTGCAATGTCATATTCTGTAGTGTGATGAATGTTTGATGAATGCTTTCAGAATATCAGTTATAGATTCAGCCACCAAATTCAGAAGACCTAATGGGTTTCTATATCATGGCATTTTGTGCCTTGTAAATAATGAAATTCTGCTGGTGTTTTTAGGTCTGTTGGGGTTTAGGAATGGTATTCTCCAATTTAGTGCTCCCACTGAAACCACTCCAAATCATGCACTGCTTCTTCCCTCCCTCCCTCCCACCCCTCTCCTTACCTATGGTGAGCTGGAGAGGAAAGTTGGAGGCACAAAAAGCAAAAATCACAGGCAAAGAACAATTTGCTGGAAACAGCAATGAGATAAGAAAATGAACAGCAACAGCAACAGTACTGATGGCAGAGGGTACAAGAGGGAGGCAAAAAATTCATATGAAAACCCCCAGAGAACCACTCCCTCTGCCATCCTACACTGACCTGTAAGGTCATCTCATCCCTGGAAAAAGACATGAGGTGGTATTGACCTCTGTGTCCTGGTCATGCCCTTCCTGGCTGCTGCCAGAATTAACCCCATCCTGGTCACAACTAGGACAGTGGGCATTCTTGTTCGCTGTGGTTGCACTACATACATTTTTGGAGCTAAATACACGATCTTTGCAAGACTGAAGGTTTTTTGGAATTGCTCTTCAAATCCCATAATAATCGTCAGTACCCATTTTCTGTGCTAAGGTACGTACAGTGGATAAATATTGGTAAGTCACTTTGGCTACAATGTTTTTCTAAGTGTATGTTGTTCCACTGGAAGGAATAAGTAAGCTGTGAGGCCGAAGATAAGAAATCTCTGCAAAAAATGAATCTTTGGTTTCTGTCCTCTTTGTTGTGTTTTTTTCTGAAACACTGACATTTCTAAGAAATGCTAAGATTTCCAAGGCCATAGTAGCATTCTAAAGAGGATTTTTTCAGGCAACAGCTTACTTCAGAAGTTCGTTTTAATTGGAGAAAATGAACTGTTGTGACTTAACTGATTTTTTAAATAAATTCTTGGATGAAACTCCCATGGAACTGTTTTCTCAACTACAAGACTGCTGTTATTCGTCTCTAAGTAAAGTGTTGCATGTTGTAAATAGCTCTTTGGAATCTTGAGTCAAAGAATCTGCTCATCTTCTTCACTTATCAGCTCTTGGGACCATGCTACTTGCATGAGGGTTCTCAGTGAAAAAAGCTTCTAGTACTCTGAGTTGCAAAGACAGAAGGGAAAATAAGAATCCACTTCACATTCCTCTTGGGAATAATGTTTAAAATCATTCTCCAGCTTTAATGTTAAAATTGATTTTGACTTCAGAAGAATAGGAATTGGTTCCAAATATAAGGGGGGAGGGGGGAATAAAGCAGTAGACCCCCAGTTTAGACACAATAGTTCTGGGAAGTTCCCTGTGCCTGTATCCTCTTCTTACCCACTGAAGCAGCAATGAAAGGGCCTTTCCAAGCCCTTTCAACAGGACACTAGAAGAAGCTCTTTTTATCACATAGGTTAAAATTAGCACCAAATTCCACCCAGTTATAAAGCGTTGTGTTCATAATGAGAAAACTTCTTCAAAATCATATCTTGCAACTGAGAACAGCTAAGATGCTCTTTTGTCAGATTTAAATTAGAAGAGCTGAATCTCCAGTTGTGGAATTGAGATGTCTTAAACTTGGCCTTTTGATAATCAGTCATAATAAATTTTAAAAATCCATATAGTTTATCTATAAATAATACAATTATACAGTTTTGTTTAAAATCGTATTTTAAGCAACATGCAATACCATCCTGGTGAGAACAGGCAGCAGCTGCTCAAGGACAGAAGTATAAATTTTCAAACACAGAGATATTGCTACATTGCATAGGCTGCAAGAGGAAAATGTAAGAATAATACACAATGTAATATGTATCTCTGGCAACTGGGTACTCCTTAATTCATAGGTTCCAAAATCTACTTTTAGCAAAACTATTGAATTTTTTTTCCTACACTATTGACTTTCATTCTGATTCAAATAATTTAATAATTTAATCCAGAACTACTTTCTGGGGGAACTGAGGCTGCAGCAGTCTCTTAGATTAACACTTGCTGGTGTCATCAATGCTCTTCTGCCACACAGCCTACCCCAACCTACCAGCCTAAGGCACCTGAGGACCTGATTTAATAGTGAATATAGTGGTGGTGCTGAGTTGACAGCTAGACTTGATTCTATGATTCTAAACCTAATTGGGTTGCTGTGATCCCATATCTCCACTGCAGTACATATATACATTAGCAGGGTGTTTCATGAAGTCACCTTTCCCTGATTTGTTTTCTCTCTATTTTAAACTTGATCCTACTGCCACAGTAGTCACTCTTACTTTCCTCCTCTCCTGCTGTTCCTTACTTACATTTCATGCTGCAGTTTTAGACATAATATGTTTCTACAAGGCTATTAGATGTTACTGCTAGTGTATAGTAGAGACAGAACCCATTCAACAGTCCATGATATATTGAATTTAATTAAGGAAATCTAAGTACTTGATTAATTATCCATTAGCACTACGTCACTACTATGCAATCTGTTTCTGAAGATATCACACAGTATTATGCAGTTATTATGCTCTCCTTCTTTATGAGTCTATTCCTGTGTTTCTTTCACAATGACTGAGTGCTGCATCACAGTTTACATATGCACATTAAAAGCTGTCATATTAAAGCCTTGATTCTTAATTACCATTAGGGTATTAGAAGAACAGCCTGACCAAACTCTCATTTCCCAACCAAATCCTTAGATCTGAGAAGTTTTAAAAACTTTTTTCTCCTCTCTTTATCATCAAGCCCTAAAGAGAAGATGTTGATTTTCACCTGAAACATCTTCAGCTACTGCAAAATCCTCACAGACTGCTCCAATGTGACCCTCACTCAACAAAATTTCCACTAGAAGTTTCCTATAAGAGTCTGGGCTGAACGAAGGCTGAGCAAAGATCTTGGAGCTTGTCCCAGAGGATTTAGTACCTCCTGTGCAATGCACAATAAGTTTCATTGTGCATGGCTTTGTGTTTTTAAACCTGAATGATTCAACCCTCTGCATTAAATAATTAATGAGGGAGAATTAGCATTTCAGAGATTACTTGTATAAAAAAAATCGTATCTAGTGTGCTGCTATGTTTAATTTTTATCACAATTGGTCTTTTGATTCTTTATCTACGTTTTTATAATTTACAGTCGTATTCTTACACAGTATAAATAATAAAACTAGCCACAGTCCTACACTTGTTATTTTGATATGTGATAAAATGCACTACTACTGAACTCCCTCCACAGTTTCTATAGGGTTCAATATTTATTTTTTCTATCATTTCAGCAATTACACATTACTTCAGCTAAGGACTTTGAATTTTACACAAACCTCAATTAATTAATTAATCTTTGAAGCAACTTTGAGAGAAAAGAATGAATTACGGGTAAATGAAGACACAGAAGATTTTTGATTTGCTCCATTTCAATACAGATGAGAAGCAGAATGAAGAACAGAACTGCAGTCCATGGAGGAGCCCATGCCAGAGCAGGTGGATGACCAGAAGAGATTGTGACCCTGCCTGAAAATAGTATTGAATTGACCCTTCAAAGCCGTTTAGGCTGTTACACACAAGCACTTTGCTGCAGTGCAGTCCAGTCTGTATGTGTGTATTTAAGTCTTTCTTCAGGCAAGCAATTAAAATATATGAATAAAACTGCTTGCTTAAAATTAGCACAGCTAGATTCAGGAGACCCACTCTGGTTAGCAATTAATTTCTGTATGTTTTCCAACTAAAAAAAATGCTTTTAAAACAAAACTAAATAATCAGACCAAAGCCATTCAAAATTAAATCATTTACCAATCAACTCATCAGCATCTTTTTCATCTTCTTAGTGTTGAAGAATAGCATAAATTTAGCTTTGGGAAATGAGACTCTAAGCACATTAGATGCATATTTGTCAGAATTGATCCAACTAAAATGGTGAAATTTTGAATCCGATTCTGTGGTTCATATTCTGCTTTATTCCACTGTGCAGCAGGCATCCCCTATATGAATAAGATCTGGAAGAAAGAAGGAATAACAAGCCAACATTTTGCTCTTTGCTTCATTTTGACCTCTACACACACTTGTGGGAACATCCAGATCCAACATGAATCCAGGGCTCTGGGTATTTTGAAGTCATTAATCTACAAAGAGCCTGGAAACAATTCCTCATTCTTGCTCCCCTTGCAAAATCACAAAAAAAAAGCTCAGGAAAGTTGAGCTACTACTTTGTGAGTCTATTTTCGTGATCCTTTTGACAGTTTTCCAGGAAAACACTGGCATTCAACCTGCCAACAGGTTGGCCAAGGGACTAGTAAAGATACACTTGGTCCCTGGGCATATGGGGCCTGGTGGGATTCAACACCATCATGGGGGAGCCCAGAGATGGAGGGAAAATCCTTAGGAAATTCATCTCAACACAACTATATGTTTCATTTGTTCCTCTCCTGGGTTCCCACCTAGGAATAAATAGCAGAAACACATGAGACTTAGACTGTTACGCTTTCAAAATTTTCTTGCAGATAGGCATCAGTGCATTCAGTAGCCAGCTTTTGTAAAACAGAAACATGACTCATCTGATGCTCTGTGTGTGATTTGCACTAACCAAACAGCGGAATTGGAGAAAAGATAACTTTTCCAGTTGGGCTGTTTGAGATTGTAAGATGGATGGTTTATAAAATCCTGTAGCAATTCACAATAATACTGTGTAATTAGAATTCTGAAATCTAAAGGTTGTTGCACATAGACTGTTACAGATTTATCTTTGTGATTATGAAGTGTTGCTACTACTAACTCTCCACCTTGGGTCTAATATGTGAACAAAAATCATAGAATGGTTTAAGATCGATGTAGCACGGATGAGGCCGACCAGGCCGAGGAGCCAAAAGGAGAGCCAAATGAAAGACCACACAGAGAGAGCAAACGGAGAGGGCAAAAAGAGAGCGAGGGCAGAACCCTCTGCCTTTATTTACCTGTTTCTACAAATCACCATGGATTGGAGGTAGAAATTACCACCTCTCAATCACACTGGTTAAAGCATAAATCTATCACATTTCTCCGCCTAGGAGAATGGAATGATAAACAACACAGACAGTTAACAAAACATAGATAGTTGTCAAGAAACCATGGCCATGTTTACAACAGCTTGCGTGAGAAAGTACTACAGCAAAGAGAAACACTGAGAAACTGCAAAACTCAGGACAACAGATCTCCACAGAACCTTCTTCTCTCCAAGCTGAAAAACCCCCAACTCTCTCAGCCTTTCCTCATAGCAGAGACATTCTACCCCTCTGATCATCTTTGTAGCCCTCATCTGGACTCTCTCCACCAGGTCCATGTCCCTCCTGTGCTGGGACCCCAGATCTGGATGCAGCACTGCAGGTAGGGTCTCGCCAGAGCAGAGCAGAGCAGAGCAGAGCAGAGCAGAGCAGAGCAGAGGGACAGAATCCCCTTCCTCCCCTGCTGCTCATGCTGCTCTGGATGCAGCCCAGGGCACAGCTGGCTTTTCTGAAGCTCAATTATACTCAAGTGCAGCACAATGAGCAGCAGTCAGCACCATTGAATGGAGTTTTAGGGGGCAGAAACTGTTTTGAAAGGTCCAGGTCAATATTTCTTAAAGGTAATGGAAGACAATAGACTTCAGAGGTCTACATGTGCAGGGTGCTGCTGAGCACGCCTAAGAGATTTGCTGTTCAGAACACAGATGTCACCAAAGCTTATGTCTGTCCTGTTTCAGATGCCTGTACAGAGTTTGACTTGAAACTAATTCAAATCTCCAACTTAGAAATTTGAATTTGTCCTCAGTTCACAGCAGGATAGTAAATAATGTCAATGTGGACTAGATTCTCACATCAGCAGAACAATCCTGATTCACAACATCCATCTTTAAAATATATAAATTAGCTGATGTCTAGTTGCTGAAAGAAGAATAAACCAGAAGTTAACTTCAATGTTTTAGATGCAAAATAATTTTTTTTGAAGTGTAACAGTACAGGCACTACTTTTTTTTGTTTCACTTATGTATGGTGGGGGTGGTGGTGAAATACCTCACAGTATGTGTTCTAGTGGTTTTATTTCGAGGGTTCACACCATAATTGGATAAAACTAACAGTGTGTATTGGGTTTGGCTGTTGATGATGTACTTGATTTTCTTCCTATCAGCCTGAATGGTGCTGCGTTTTGGGTTTGTGATTAAATCAGCGTTGATAGCACACCAGTGCTTTGGCTATTGCTGAGCAGTATTTGTAGAGCATCAAGACTTCCTTATCTTCCCACTCTGCCCCAGCTGGAGATGGGCAAGAAGCTGGAAGGGGAGACAGATGTGACAACTGACTGCAGCTGACCAAAACGATATTCCAGGCTACGTAACGTGTCCAGAAATAACCCTGAGGGGAGGGGGCTTTGTGGGAGGTAGCCATTGCTGGGAGATTCAGGGGTCATCGCTCTACTACTGGTCGTCTTGATGCCTACATCACTGAGGTTTGGTTTATTTGTTTGCCTTTTTCATCTTTCCATCACTTACTAAACGGTCATTATCTTAACCCATGAGTTTTCTTGCTTTTGTTCTTCCTATTCTCTCTCCTCTCCAGTTAAAGGCGAAGGGTCAGTGAGTGACTGGGTGGGGCATAGCTGGGGCCAGAATGAGCCCACCACACACCAGCACATTATCAGAATCTCACAATGCTGCAGACAAAAGAAACTGATTGCTGAAGATAAAAGATAGGAAAAAAATAATTGAAATATAGCAATCTAGCAAAATGTCAACCCATCTTACCTATGTAGTCAAAAGGTGTGAGTGTATATGAACAGGATTTGAAAAATATAAACCAAAGCATAAAGATTAAATAGTACCAGATCAATATGAAAATTAATAACACATGGGACAGAATAATAGTCATAATAGGAGCAAAGGATTGGTGCATTTTCTCAAGAAGTATTACATTATCTCCTGAAAGAAAAACAAATACGTGTGACAATTAACTTTTAGTCAGTAAAATAGAAAGCTGCAGATGGCGAATGTCCTGTATTCTTGAATTATAGGAAGTAATGATGCCAGGTCTGCACACACCCTTCTCCCTCATCCTGCCTTTTTCAGAAAGATGTGGGAGTCTCTGCTAGAACAGATGAAGCCACGAGCACTTTGCAGAAAACAATCTGCAGTAGGACTTGATTGCAAAGTAAATATCTGTCAAAAATTTTAGTGTAAGGATTTCTTCAATAAAATCTACAGCAATATCCCTTTCATGAGGGGTGACCACCTTAGTTTGACTGACACATTTTTTTATCCTTTTGTGGTCTTCAAAATGGCAGTGTCATTAAAAATAAATTCAAACTCAAGAGCAGAAATCTGATCTCATTAGTTTCTCAAGTTAATAATGTCTTTTCTCACTAGATGAGATGGTTTCCTTGAGAAGGACTCTCCTTTCCTATTCCAAGTACACAAACAATATTGCCACCTCTAAAGTATTTCTAGCTCATTGCCTTTTTTTAAGCACCAGATGTGTTGAGAAAGTTCTGTACAGCAATGTCCTTTTCCTGTCACACAGAAGGCAATTTGAATGCAGTACACTGGGTGCTCTTTACACTTAGCAGGATTGAAAACAGATCTTTAGACACAACATACTTCAGACGTTTTCCAGTTCTGAGTGTGAAGAGATGGAAGAGATGCTCTGAGCTTTGTCCATGTGTTTATAGGAGTGTCCATGCATACAAACACATGGATATTCGCAGACTTAGCTGACCACTACCAATTCCTTGGTGCTTAATAGGACACTGTACGTTTGTTTATGTTTTATTAAAGGAATTTTAAATGTTCACTTTGCTAAGAAAGAACCTTCCAATAGTGTATATTTAAACTTCAATAAAGTATTTCTGCTTTCTCCTTTGGATGTTCTAGGAGCAGCAGTCAGGCACACAGTAGTTCTCACTGCTCTGTTCCAGTGCTTTTTCATGGCTCTTTTTCTCTCCTGTCTTGGTTCTGTTGTTGACACTAGGCAACTTGCAAATCAGATAGTGGAAGCTGGATGAAGTGAATCCCTACAAAAGACAGATAACAGCAATTTTTCCCTGGCTGGATATCCACTATTGCATGTGAAACTACTTTTTAAAAAGGGGAATTACAGAAGGACTCATTTGTCTTCTAATGGTATATACCTTAATGCTTCCTTACCATCTCCCCCACACCAGCCTCTGGCAAGAAGGGCTGCACAGGGTCTTTACACGAGCGAAATCAGAGAACTCCCTTCCTTGGCTGATGCAGCAGCTCAGCCCTGGCTTTTCAGCACACAGACTTGTGAATGGTGCACCAACACAACTACACCAATTCAAGCACTGAGTGGTAAGAACACATTTGTTGCCACTGATTTTATGCAACATTTCAGCTTTCTGATGACAAGATTATACAAAAGTCTACTATTCGTTATCGTTCCTCATTTTCCCAGATGATGAAGCATTCAGTGCCTCAGAACACTTTTCAGCAGATTTCTTGAAAGTCTTTCATGCTCTGTGCATTTTTGCAGATCTGCTACATTTCAAATGTTTATAGTTCTGCAACGTGGGTGAGCATTTTTGATGTTCTGAAAATCTTTTATTGAGGAAAAAAAGTCATAAATTCATAATTTGTTGCTAATTTTACTGTTATTTTACACAAGTAAATCATCCTTCAAGACTACTTGCAGATCATAATATAAATTCCAAGATGCAAAATATGTAATCCATACTAATCTGGTTTCAGCTTGTCTATACTTTGGCATATGGTGGGGAGAAAAGATTTCTGATAAAGTCATAGTAAAAATTTTATGTACAACACTGCAGTTATTCCTATGAGAAAATAATAAACCTTGAAAAAACATTAATTTTTTTGAAAGAAAAATTAATGTGAAAAATTCATCTGACTTGATCTGTGCTCTACTCAGTACCCATTTTGAAGAGAGGATTACAAGAAAATACTACCAAGTATGTCAAGTATTTATGAGGTGCAGATTATCTACAGTCTATAACCAAGAATGGAGAAAGAGCAAAGTGCCATGACTTACCCATGATTAAGTAGGAATGTCTCTGGCAGACCTATGGTTGCCTTGGAGGATGGTAACAGGCTAAGCTTACATTTCAGTTAATCATGTGCTAATTTTGAAAATCCGAATGCGATACACTCTTTTTATACAAACCTTACCCAAATGAGAAGTGTCACCAGCTGACAGAGGCTTCATTATGTTTGAATTTGTTTTTCCAATACTTTGTGAAATGTTTTTTCATCTGACAATTTGAAACACATCCCACAGATAGAACTGTGCGGGCCATAATACACATGAAGTTAACAGCGCCTTTAAACATAGTTTTTGCCTGTAAAGGAAAAGAACAGCAACTGAGAGATATAAATAAAATTGTTGATCATGGAAATTCTACAGTGAAAGATAAAACTAACAAGAACAGAGGTATGAGGTTGCTTCTATGCATCACGAGCCTCTTTTTGCATGAAAACCTAGATAATAAATGATCTTTTTGTAGAGTAAGATGAAAGGCTGTTGTTTTGTGCACTTTATGAGCCAAACTAACCAGGTATGTGCTCCTATGCAAATCATGAAGTTGCATAGTATGATAAAATAAGGAAGTTTTATAACATAAAAATTATGGAGGGCATTAGTAAATAATTTGGTGTAAATCAATTGTTATTTGCTGTTTGTTTTGGCTGACTTCCCAGAGCCATACCTCAGAAAAACAAATTTGATAAAGTACACTTGAAGTTTTATCTACATAAATTTCTGTAATTGTGCTTTCTACAGCAAAGGAAACACAAATGACTCTGCTATGCCAAACCCCAGAAAAATAATGCAGAATCCCATTTAGGCTATTTGTATGCCCCAGAGTGTCTTAATTTCTGGGGATTTCAGGAATTCCACCTGCAAACACAGAGATACTTGTAATAATTTATCCTGGAAATGTAATACCCAAATTCTGGATTATTTTCCTTGATCTGAACTTTATCAACAGAGTATGATATAATGTTTAGAAAGGATTAGAGACAAAAGTCTTTATCCTCAGTGTCGGTATGTGCACTGTAAAATGTACAAGTGACTTAAAAGGTACAGCTGTATGAATAATGCCTCTTTAGTTCATGTCCAAATGAAGAGAAGAGGAACAAAAAACCCACCAACAGCTGAAACAAAGTTGGAATGAAGTGGGAATGTTTTAGCACTATTTTAAAACTCAGGAAAACTTAATTTCAGATTAACAGCAAGTGTTTCATTTTTCCAAGAGCACGTGATATATACTCCATTTATGTGAAGAAATTGCCCTGTTCTACAGAGAGTGTGGCAAGTCCCACCCTACAAGAGAGGGTGAGCTTACCTGAGGGAGCTGGGAATGTCCACCTTGTTCCTCTGGCAGGAATATTTCATTACATAGGCAAAGACCTAAGCAAATACTTGCACAGACAAAAAAATACTTCAGGCCTGAAACAGGTTAATATGACAACAGGACTAGATGACTATTCAGAATTTAATAATTAATGCTTTCTTGATTTATAGCAAAATCAAGTTAAATGACTGTCATTTCATCCATTCTTCAGAGCTGAGCCAGAAGTCTGCTTTACAGGATCTGCCAGGTCACAGGACACCATTGAACATTTACAGCAGTTTTGAAATGTGTCTGGATTTTCTTGTTCAAATGCAAACATCCAAGGGTATAAATCCAATTGGGAGCATGAGACAGCTGTAATATTTTAAAGTCAAATGAAACTGCAAGTCATGCAAATGTTTTGCCAAAGCAATTGTGAATATATTACCATGGTACTGGTTCTTCCTTGTGCACTCATTAATTTAATGTCTTTTAATTCCATGTGAGGAAAAATATGACATACTTTTTACCCATTTCAATAATAGATGGGAAGTGTTTGGTTTTGATTTCTTACCTATGCATGCTTTTCCTATACTGGTTGCATATTTGCTGTAGCCATGCTCTCCTTAAAACAGGAATATTTACTAAAATTGCTGCTATAAACCAGAGAAGTGTTACAGCATCTCAGATAACATATTCTGAACAAACTTCTGTATTTCCACAGCTCTAGTTCAAAAAGCTGGCTGAAGAACAACCAGAGATCTTGACGACAGAACATAATCTATAGCACTTTTAACAGAAACTGCATCACATAAGTATCCCATAAATGACAAGTTCTTTTAGGAGACCAATATGAATGAGGATCTCAAATCCCATTTGGACTTTCCATAGGAAAATCACCTACTCATCAGCTGAGCTAAGTTGAATTAGTTCTGGGTCCAAAGAGACCCTGCCAGGATGGCCACATAGCTTCCAGTTTCCCACTAACATGTTTAGTGTTAGCTCAAGTTCCCCTGTAGCATTACTATACAGAAAGTTTCAAAAGCCCATTCTAAAGCCTCAGTAAAGATCCATGTATTTTTGCATTCAGTTGTATTAACACAAAATTATAGAATTAGGAAGTAGTTTGTGTGCTCCTTTGTCCGCAGCCATTTTAAGTGAAGGTGGTTGAAACACCCCAGCTCTAGAATGAGTTACTGAGAGAAGTTAATAGCCCTGGGACTACGAGTGGCATCAGCAGCCAGTCAACATTTCATAAACACACGTTGCATCTCAAAAAGCAGCCAAGTTGCTGCTGGAGTGATGAGTCCTGTGGCTGAGACACACATTGAGGAGCTGAAGTGAATCCTGGGTTGCAATTTCCATGAAGGGGTTAATTTCTACAATCAAAATGGAGATTTGAAATATTTAGCTTCAGGCTTTTCATTTAGCTTTTCACTATTTGAGGAATAATCCATTGCAGAGTCCTAAAGATTTTGTTATCTCAGGATATTTGTTCTCATCTATTCCTAACCTTTCTCTCACCAAACAGTGGGAGGAATCTTATGGGATTAAATTCTCTGCTCTTACAGCAAGGGCACTACATTAAAAGGTTGCTAGGGCATCAGCACATGATGATTTGGCCTTTTTGTCATTTCTAATAAGCTTAATGAAAATGGCAGCATTTGTCTTCTTTACTTGAAGCATTTAACTTAGTGCCTAAGGTGGGAGCCCATGTGGGAGTGGAGGAGGCTCCCAGCACGGCTGTTCTCAATTACTCTCTAAAGGCTGCCTTTACTGCAAAGGGGCTCTGATGTCCCAGCCCATGCGTCCAAGTCAAAGGTCTAAAATTATCTCCTGGCTCTGTTACAGCCAATTTTCCTGCACTTCACAAGGCCAGGTTGTGTGGGACACTGTGATCAGAACCACACCACACAAAGGTGTTCAAAACTGTCACTCACGGAAAATTCTGCTGCCTTGGTAAAATATAATGACCTATAACAATGTATAATTCAGTTTGTGGAGGATTGTAATTAGCGATAAACCAAAGCTGAAAAATTGTGTAGGTGAATTGCAGTTTATAGAATTATAGAGCCTGCTATTTCTGCCATTTAATTCTGTAGGCTCTGAGCCATGGAGCAGTGGCAGCTCCACTCCTCACACCCCACTGAGCAGGGCAGAAACTGAAATTTACTCCATCTCCCATTGGAAACTGCTGTTAAGCAAGTACAAAACCCAGAGAGGTGGAGAATATCATAACCCAAGAATAACTTAAAGCTAGGATGTTTCCAGGGAAAAAAGAGGCCTGAATCCACTTGAGTGCAAGAGGGAATTAAATGTGAGGATGCCACATTCTGAGCAAGTGCTAAGATAGTGCACAAAACCAGCAGCATAAGACTAAAGATTCAGTTTTAAAGAAGAAACTGTTCCTGCTTCTGCTGTAGAAAGAAAGAAGAGCTGCCATGCCTGCGGAAGGATTCAGAGGTGAGAGTCTCAAGTGGAAAGAAGCACTTATCTGCCACCCTGCATGAAGCATCTCAGCCCTGGAGAGAAATGACATTTATTACATATCATGTTTTCAGTGTTTCTCCACAGGCTGACCTTAGCTGGCTTCCCAGCCAGTGCTCGGCTTTAGCTGCTCACATCTTTGGGCACTCTCTGCTTTGGGGCAGCACTCTTCCTTCCCAGGCACTTCATGGAGACATCAAGCACATAGGCAGGGATGGGGTATTTCAGTGCAACAGTGAAGCACCCAAACACCTGATTGTGCCAGCACCAGAAAAAGTTAAATGTCCTGCTATTTCCCCATCTCATGAAGGAGAACACCACTGTGAGAGACAGAGCATTAAACACTGTGAGATGCTCAGAAACCAAAATGACTAGGGCAGTAGAAGAGCACGAAGATATGCTCAGTTGCAGCATCTTTGATTTAGAGCATCTGAACTGGCCGCTGCCTGAAGTTCCTGTAGCAGTGATTTTCTATGTCAATGCTTAACCCTCAGGAATTCACACTAAAGTTAAATGAGCAGAGAATACCGTGGCAATTTTCTTCTCCTAGATGTTTAAAGTTTTTTAATGCATGTACTTGTTACCCAAAAATTTATGATTGTTATTTTTAATTCCTCAGTTGTTTTTCACTAGGTCTTATTTTCATTTACAGCCTTCCAAATATGGTTCTATGTCACAGCAGTGTTACAGACTGAAAGCAAATGTTTCTCTTTTTGGGAAAAAATAGTGTTGTATGACTGACAATTACTCCTCAGGCTTGAGGCACAGGGACCTATTAACTTTTTCATTGGAGTTAAAGTGTCCATCATTTTGATGCATAATCAGAGATATACTGGGATCTATGGAGAACATGAATTCCTATTACTGAAACCCTGGCCTTTTTTCAAGCTGTGAAATGCTTTTATGAAAGAACACTGTTATTATGAATATATGCACTTGAATTGTAAATTCTCAGGGTGTAATCTCAGACTTGGGTATGCATATATGAGATAGTGATACAAGAATACATACGACTTCATTGCTTGAATAAACTGATGTTAAAAGTAGTGATTTACTTTTCATGGTATTTTTGTCTCTTAGCAACCTCAATTGTTTTCATCATAGCGCATTTATGTTTGAGTTATTCATTAACTTACAGCACTTGAAAGTGGTTATTACTATAATCTTTTAGGTTATGAACTGTTCTTCTGGGCTACAAGCTAATGACAAGAGAGGCAGCCACTTTGTCTTTTAAAAGTTAGATATCATCTAAAAGTTTTTAAATGTTATCAGACTAAATAATTCTCCTCTTGTAGTATTAACAGAGCTGGATAACCTGAGAGACATCTTTTCTGGATAATTTAGTCTCAGTCCTCAAGCATGCCTAAATAAAAACGTATTCTAAACTTTCACATGTACTTTATGCATCATCTATGGATCTGAATTACATGTTTTGAGCAACTATGTTTCTTGGTTCTATTTAGTGGACAAGCCTCCTGACTACTTCTCTGCTTTGTTTTTCTAGAAGAGTTATTTTCACTGGAGATTTTTTATTAACTTACTTCAAGAAGACTAACTAGCCTAATAGTTGTTATAGTTGTATGGAAGCTCAGTTATTAGACTTCTTATGGGATGTTGTAGTAATCATCTCCATCAGAAAAATTGCAAGAGAAGGAAAAGGGAAAGACAGTGCTTGCAAAGATTCAAGTTTACATTGGTGTCCTTTTCAAAGGATGTAGGCTTACATGATATCCATGAAAATATAGGAACTGTTAGATACATTTCTTAATATTTCTTCTTTCTCTATTATAAAAGCACTTACTTCTTTTTATATGTGTAAATTATTAAAATCATACAGCAATAATATTTCAACATAAGGAAATTATTGTCTTGGAACAAGTATTGCTCTATAGCATCCAAAATATTAATAGAACAATTAATAAATGTGATCTTTACCACAGCAGTGGAACTGAGATGAAGCTTGACAATTAGGAGAGAGGTCTAATTGTCTAAATCAAATAAGGGTGGAAGGTGAGTCACTGGTCTTTATAATCATGACAGAAAAACTACAGTTCTAGACTGTAGCAGTCAAAGTGTTTCCTCAGAGAAAGAGAAGTAGTGATAACTGAGTCACAGTGGGCAATAAACTGATGTATATGAGACATTTGTATGAGGAAGATGTAGTTGAGAATCCACCATGCCTGACCCACAAATCGGAATGGGAAGCTAAATAAAACATCACCTCATATTGCACTTGTCACAGACGTTTGGGCACTTGAAGGGCTCCCTGGGATTGGTACCTGTTTAGGTTCTTTGATAAATAATGGAAAGGGAGAGAATGGAGCCCAGGAGAAGAACATTTTTCTTCAACTTAACATTTAATAAGTTATGAAACTGTTCCTTTAGGTCCACAACTTTCCAAGAAGTCCATTTCATTCCCATGCAACAAGAAATTTTACTTTCCTCAAAATAAAACTTTCCTCTAAAAGCAAAGAAACAAAACATTTTTAGCTGTACTTAAATGAAACTACAACTTCTCAGGGGCACTCCCCATGCCATTATGAAGTGAAAACATTTAAAGCTCAGGAATGCTTCTTTTAATAAATAGAGATATGCCAAGACTAACTGATGTATATCCAGTGCTTCATGAGCTGAAAGCTTTCATGCACTGAAAGCTTCACATAGGGTTTTGCAAGAGTCTGTGAAAGAGAATACGGATCTCCTAAGTTTTCCCAAAACTTAATTTTACGAATGTCCACCACACACACCCATACTCATCCAACACAAACTGACTGTTCATTTGCACACCCAAATGAAGGTTGGCCTCATCAGGATATCTGTCTTTCCCTTTGTCTAGTCTCTTTTCACATACATAATAGGAAACATGATGAATTTACATGGTTATGTTTCTAATATCATTTGGAAGGAGATTTAAAAAAAAATCCAGTGTAGATGGTTTTTCACTTAGACATATTCTGATGTTTGGCATTCCATATCAGCCTTATTTAGGTGTCTTCTAGAGGAAGGCCAGCCTGTTTTTGCTACATTAGGCCTTTGATAACACATCTTCCAAGGTCAGAAATATTTTTCATTGTCAGAGAACCTCATGCTTGCTATACCGAAGGCCAGTGATGTGGAAGGAAAAGACAGAGAGTGCCCATATTCAGTGAACATATTGTTTCATATATTTGAACATTTGCTTTGGAGCAGCTGCTACACTCCCTCCTGGTTTTCAAAACTAGTAGAGCATCATCCTGCTAAAGGTCACCTGGCTACAGTTAGCCTGTGAAAATTACATTCTTTGTTCCAATATATAATGAATTCCTCTCCAGATTTTTTCCTTTTCCAGAGATAGCCCAGATCTGCATATGACTCCTTTTGTTTCTGGAGAACACATTCCTCACCCTAAGGATCACTTTATAATTTTGCGAATGTTGAAAATGGAAAATATCGACTACAATATAAAAGTCTGTAAAAGTATTGCTTGTAATATCAAGCTAATGCCCCAAATTAACAGTGAAATTTGGTCACCACAAATTTTACAGAGCTACCACAAACTTCTAGTGCTTCCACTTGTCCTGGGGTGATTTTTTATGTTCTGGTTTGTTTTTTTCTTTATTTCTTTTTCCTATTGTCTGCTTAAGCCCAGGAATGGGTCCTGTAAGCTTGAGCTCGCAGAGAGAAAACCTGGCATGGTTTGTTTTTATCTCTTTGAGATAAAGCGCAAGGTTTTTTTTTCTTTCCTTCCAGTAGTCTGTCCAGCTGTGAGTTAGGACAGAAGGTTTTTTTTTTTTTTTCTTTTCCCCTTCCCGCTGGGATTGCAGTTTTCTTTTTAGTTTTTTTGTTTCCTTTTTTTTAGACTGTTCAGCCTGGTTTTTTTCCCCATCCAAAAAATCAGACCATCTCCAAGGAGACAATCAGCAAGCCCCTCACCAGGAGCTGCCAGACCCCCCGGCCAAGCCGGGCCGAGCCTTCAAAAAAAGTTGAACTAAAAAAAGGAGA
>VYZT01049913.1:4305-31173 GCA_013400735.1 Pomatostomus ruficeps | reverse complement strand
AATAATAATAATAATAACCACAATAATTCTTATTATTCAAGAATAATTTGAAGCAGCAATTAAATTTGCTTGGTGCAGGGCTGCACTTGACTCCAGGCAGACAAGAAAGCAGACTTTAAATGCTGACACCATCTCTCTTCCATGCTAAATCAGAGGCCTGGAGATGCTGAAGGATATTTACACCTATTTGAACAGAAGCAATACCTTAGCACCATATGATGGTAGGCAGTAAGTAATGGTAACCATATGTGATAAGGATGTCTTCCTATATATAATATGTATATATATACGTCTGTATAGCTATAGAGTATATATACCTTTATAATTCCTAATATCTTATATGTAGTACCTATATAGTACTTCAAATTTTACACATTCATCTGTGCATTTCTGTGGTTTTACATGCATATTGTATATATATATTCAGATCTATATAGCTCTATATACCTGCAACTACCCAGCTATAAATACACACCCTCTGTGGCAGACACACGTGTGCAATTTACATATTACCAACAGATTCTACTCTGTGAAACATCTGTGTAAACACTGAGTTACTTACTGACCTCATTGCGAAGGCAGAGAACAAACTCTGGCCAAATACATTCACCAGACACGAAGAGAACCCGAAATGACAGGTCTAAATTCAGCACCGTTAAAATACAAAAACCGGGGGGGTTAAAAGAAGTCAGATGGTCGGCACCAGAGCTGGGTCATGTATTATGCATGTGCTTCATACAGTTCTGTGTGTCGGTGGATTGGTATCCAAAGAAATAAGTTAAAGTTGTGACCTGTCTGCTTTTGATTTACTGAGGTCAAAGAGAGCGGATACCTCTTCTTCACGGAGAGTTAAATATGTAAATCACTGCCCAGATAAGCCAAGTGTGGGCAGTACCTCCTTGTTACTTGGGAAAAAATTCCTGCTTGGCTCCCGATTGCTGCTACTCTGATACAAAGATGGATTTGCTGGACTTTTCCCGTTTTTTGGTGTTTTTTTTTTATTTTTTCCTGGTGGAGTTTCGCTAAAGGTTTATGAGAGCCTGGATGGGCTGTGAGTGTTCCGCCCTCCTGAGCAGGGGCATTGCTAAAAGGGACAGAAAAGGAGCTCCATGTGAGTGTCAGCCGAATTCTCGGCACAGCTCTGCCGCAGTGAATGAGAGTCCTGGGAAGTGTTTGTAGCCTAACACACACACACATACACACAAAAAAAAAAAAAAAAAAAGAAAGGAAGGGGGTTGGTATCTGGGCCAGAGGGTGAGAGCTGTTACATGTGTCCCTGTCTCCTGCTGCTTGGGGCCACCGGAGTTCAGGGAATAACAATAAAGAATTAGAGAGCAAGAGGCACGTGTGCTGCAGCTGATTCCGCCCGCTCCGAGCCCAGCCATTCGTCGTGCCCCGTGCAAATGAGTTATCGGGACCCAGCAGATGGGACTCCGGGTGTGCATGTGCCTGAGAGACAAGGGGACTTTGGTGTCACTTAACTTCTGCTTTATTGTCGCAGCAGCTCTTTCTGCGGGATCCTCTCACTCATGGCTTTTTAAATACGCCACGCTTTTGCTGGAGAAGTGAATGTGGGAGGTGAAAGAAGGAAACAAACAAAAAAGCCTAAGCTCCAAACATTAACCAGACGCTGGTAATTGCATTTACTGTGACACTTTTGGCATTTCCTCTTCTTATAAGGGGAAAGCTGCATCTAAAGTGACAGTGGGAAATAAAGAAAGGGTTTCAGTGTTGATCTTTTGTTTTAAAGGTGGCTGTGGTGGAAAGATGCAAGGCAGAGCCTGTGGGTGTCACTGGAAGAACTCCAAGCTTGAGTTCAGACTCAAACCAGAATAAAGAAATAATGTGGGATTAATCCTTTCAGCATTAGCTAGGCAGAAGTTAAATATATCAAATATTCCTAGATGTAAAGAAGAAATTCTTGGTTGTGAGAGTGGTGAGGTGCTGGCACAGGGTGCCCAGAGAAGCTGTGGCTGCCCCTGGATCCCTGGCAGTGTCCAAGGCCAGGCTGGACGGGGCTTGGAGCAGCTTGGGATAGTGGAAGGTGTCCCTGCCCGTGGCAGGGGGTGGGATGGATGATCTTTAGGGTCCCTTTGAACCCAAACCATTCCATGGTTCCATGACCCGAGGTAAACTCGTTCTCTGCAGTGGTGGAGGACACAGGGTTGGAAAGGAGAAGGCTCAGAGCCCTCAGGAGGCAGCTCTCACTCTCACTCCCACTCTCACTCTTACTCTCACTCTCACTCTCACTCTCACTCTCACTCTCACTCTCACTCTCACTCTCACTCTCACTCTCACTCTCACTCTCTCTCTCACACTCACACTCACTCTCACAGCTGGCTCTGAAGTGAAGCTGTGAGCTCAGGCTGCTCACCTGGCACGTACATCCCAAACTTTCGGGAGAAAGGAGTCACATTTGAAGCTGGCTCCTATTTAAGTCAAGTTTTTCCTATTTAAGTCAAGTTTTTCCTATTTAAGTCAAGTTTTTCCTATTTAGCCAAGTTTTCCTTTTCTGTTGGCAGCCTGAGCGCTGGGAACAAGGCCAGCAGCAGTGGGCACCGTGGCACATGCCTGGGAACGCTTTCTGGGGGTTAATGGTGCCACTTGCAGATGAAAAGGCTGCAGGAGCTCGAACATGTGCACATTCCCATGGGCTTTGTGTCTATCCTGAGAAAAACTGCCCCTGTGTCAGGATTACGGGGAGCAAGGCATTAGCATACAAGGCAGCGGATAAACACAAGGGCGTAGAAAATTTTCAACAAAATCTTTGGAAGGGGTTGGCTGTTTGTTGAATCCACAGGTTTTCTCAGGAAAAAAAATAATCTTAGCTAGTTTAATGTTAAAGAAAAAGGAGAGGACAGGAGGGATGTCAAGAAGTACAAAAACAGCCCACTTGGACATCACTAAATTTTTAATAAAGGGTTTTTTTTAGTCAGCAGACATTTTCAGTTTTGACTTTCAAAGCAATTTCTGGTAAAAGGAAAGAGTGAGAAGAAGAAATAATTTAGATGTATTAAAATTAAACAGTTCAGCACACTAATCCATATCCATTCCTGGAAGCATTGGAATTTTTATTGTTTCCCAGTAAATTTCAGAAGGGTCAAAGACTTACGGGCTTTTTTAGCCTTCTGAAGATTTGTCCTGCATCTTGGTAAATAAACAGGCAAGTCAGGATCTTCACTGTATCCATGGATTAAAGCATTATTGAGCAGACTGAATAATTACTGGTTTTGTGTTTGATAGATACATGGACATGCTTGTATATGTGTGTAGTGACAGGCTGGGCAAAAAGAAAAAAAATATAAAATAAAATAAAATAAAATACAAAATAAAATAAGGATACTTTGCATCATTCAAGCCACTTCCCTGAACACTTACTGAGAAAATGTCCATCTACTCAAGAAAGCTAATCTTCACTCTGAAGCAGTTTCAAAACATATTCTTCAAGCCATCATAATTATTCATGCTATCTACCCTCTTTTCATATCAACTTCTGCAGGAAAAGGAAATGGCCATTTCTTTGTGGTTAAACCTGCAAACTCATCCTATTATAAAACTACTGGTTCTGCCCTATCTGCTTTGGAAAATTAGTTTGGTTGGCAAATTGTTGCATTTATTCTCAGGATCAAGAGAATCATCTAAATTTGAAGAAAGCACAGATTTTTTTCTTTTTCGGTTTTATTAAAAATTACCTTGAATATTGTATTTACTCCTCTTATCTCCATTTCTTTAGCCCTAAGGAGGAATATCATCAGTTTGATTCTAATAATGCCTAGTGGGTCTGCTGTAAAAACTCTTTGTAAAAATGATCTCTCTACCCAAAAGACAGCAGCTTAAAAAGGAGAAGCAGATAAAGTGTGATTAGAGCTGGTTCTCTTTTTCCTGAAATATAAACAAACCTTGATATCAAAAGCCACCTTCTCCTTAAAATGCTGACTTGTCTGAGCAATCCTATTTAAATCCTCATGGAAGGTATTATCAGAATATTTTATAAAATTGTGTTGCATATTGAAAGGCAACTGTCAGGGGTTCTTTTCTTCTTCCCTATACATTTTTGGGAAAGAAATAGTTGCAATGGACAATTAAAAGTTTGTATTTGGATGCCCCATACCTGAAGGTGTTCAAGGCAAGGTTGGATGGGACTTGGAGGAAGCTGGGATAGTGGGAGGTGTCCCTGCCCATGGCAGGGGGTTGGAACAGGATGAGCTTTAAGGTCCCTTCCAACCCAAACCTTTCTATGATGATTTCATGAAAATTGTGTCTCACCCTCAGTGAGACAATAAAAGTAATAATAGAAGGATACAAGGAAAATTCTCTTTCTCCCCATCCCTGGGCAAGGATGAAAAAACATTCACTTAACAAGGCCAGTCAACCTGTGGGACACCTTGGTAGTTTTCCTTTCCTTTCACCTAAAAATCAGGAATTGAGCGTTGCCAGCGGTGCTTGAGGGGTCCTAGTTCAGCCTGGAGTGACAAATCCTCACTTTTCCGTGTCTGCATTCAATGACATTCAGGATGACCTGGTGGCTCTGATCCCCCCAGCTCCCTGTGCCCCTCACCTGCCACTGACTGCCAGCTCACAGTTGGGGCCAGTGCTGTGCTCCCTCATCGTGAGCAGGAATAAACGCAGGGAGAGCTCCATTTAACGGCACAGCGATGCTCAGCTCTGACAGCTCGTTAAAGACAGCACCATCTTTAAAGGAACTGATGCAAAAGAGAACATATGAAGCTCAACCCCGAGGTGGATTTGGCAAGGCAGAGCAAAGCCAAATGTCCTTTATGGGTGGCACTGAGGATCTGTGGGCTGCAGTGAATGCCAGGTCAGGTGTACGGAGTCTGTGGCCTGTGATGTGTTTGCGGTGCATGGCAGCCGGCTTACGCAGAAACATCAAATAAACTGGAATTTCCCCGCATAAGGATGAAGCTGGTGGAGAGGAACATTAGGACAGCGTAGGTCAGACAAATGGTAAAGAAATTATGAAATTAAATATGCACTCATATCAAAGCTCCTCCTGATACTTCACTGGTTTGTTGAGTAACTTTGGGCAAGATGCTTTGATAGATAAAATCACATGACTTTATATGAGACTTCTGCTCCCAAGTCAGGTAGGTGGTTCTGAAAATCCTACTTTGACATCTTTCCACTTGATTTCCCAAACATTTAAATTAATATCTGTGTATCTGGTTTCTTTATGGGGTTCTATTTTTTGGGTTTTGGGTTTTTTGGGTTGTGTGTGATAGAGCTTTTAAATCCAAATTTGGTATTTTATATAAAGACCACTTTAACATGAAAAATTGCTTAGAACAGGGAAATAAATATTTTAATCCATTGATGTTAAAATGGTGTGTTTTGACACTTCATTTTCAACATTATCTTTTTTGAGTTTATTTATTTATTTCTTATTTTTTACAAAAGGAGAATTTGTAAACATTATAATTCCATTTAGAAAATATGAAATAGAAGTTTGTGTTATGAATAAGATTGTTCTTTAGGAGAGAACAACCAAGCAAACATCTGAGCTGGCCCGGAAGCTACACAGGTGAATTAAACACTTCATAACATTGTCAGGCACTAGAATTCAGTTTTGTCTACTGTTAAATCTTTAGAGTGTCTCCTGGACTTCAAGAACTGTCCCCCAAAATGTTTAGGCCTGGCTCAGGAGGTGGAACTGCTCATGGATCCTTCCCATGGGAATTCTGGTTGTGGTCATCCATGGTTTAAAGAGTTTGGTGCAGGATTTCCCATGCCAGCTGCTCCCAGTACTAGACAACTGTCATGTGTGTGAAAGTAGAGGCAGCACCAAAATTATTTTGGAAGCTTTGTTTGCTGTCATAAATGTATTGAGGTGTTGGACTGCTTTCCATCCTGCAATCCCCTCAGCTCTCAGCATAAATTCATTAAAACACAAAGAAATTCAGGCCTGGCAAATGGTCCTTGGCAGTGATCTGTACTCAAAGGCATTGGCATCAAGGGTTAAAGTTTGATTTCAACTTAATTTTACTGCCTTGCAATAGTTTTTCTTCCCTTTGACTTAATTTTTCTCCGTCCACACAAGGGGAGAAAATCAGTTTTGACCTGCAAGCTGTTCCAAGCTCTAGCACAGACTTCCTCCATGATTTTGGACAAATTGGCTAATCCTGTACAACAACTCCTCCGTATCACCAAAAAACAACTGGTGAGCGGCCACTGTCAAGTCTGATTTTGTGGATTTCCTCACAAGTGTAATTAGGAAATGCACATTCTGACAGGTGGGCCCTGACCTAATTCTGAATTATAACACACATTGGTAGAGGAGTTTTTTTCCTAAGGAAATCCGTCTGAAGGAACTAAAAAATAAAGGAACAGAGGTGGGGATATCTTAGAATTACAGAAGAGCTTGGGGTGGAAGGGACCTTAAAGATCATCTCATTCCGACCCCCTGCCATGGGCAGGGACACCTTCCACTGTCCCAGGGTGCTCCAAGCTCTGTCCAGCCTGGCCTTGGGTGCTTCCAGGGCAGGCACAGTTTGCCTGAGCAGCCTGTTCTGGGGCCAACTCCCCTGATGACGGTGCAATGGCTGAGGTTATATCAGGGGTAAATATTCTAGTACATCAAATATAATCTCACAGTTGCAGGGCTGTGTCACTGTGAACAATCACAGGGTTTTCTATTGATCCTGTCTCTATCAGTCCCCTGACAATACCTTAGATACTCCAGGGAATTCAGGGTGACAGTATCCACACACTTCTAGGCTTTTAATGTGGGTCCTCCATGACAAGATGGCCATGACAATCACACGTCCCTCTCTCCCTCTCCCTTTTCACAGAGACAGTGTTTACACCCCAACTGATGTGATTTTCTACCCTCTTCACAATCAATACCTTACCTCTGAATACTCAGCATCTTACCCAGTAACTACCTGCACTTTTCTAAATTAGTTGAGGTTTCAGCTTGAAAAACTCTCTTGGAGATAAACTCTGTGCATCTAATTGTGCATCTTGTCACTGGTTTTGGTTTTGCCAACTTGATTTTCACTCTTCTTTTTGCATTGAGTGACTAAAGTTGATGTTTTTTAGACCTTTTCTCTGGGCAACTGAATGTTTTACAGACATGTCTTACTAGGGGTGTATGTACCCAAACACATTACACACACATATTTCCTAAGATGTAAATAATATATTTGATTTGAATATATTAATTTATATCTAATATATTAGTATATATGCCACGGATGGATGGTAAGGTACAGACAGATACTGATATGACCCTAACAGTATTTTTTATATTACTGTAGAGTGTGTAATTGCCAAGTATTAGACTCAGCACATTAATTTACACTGGCTTGACTAATAAGTCTATTGTATGGACTGAAAATGTAATGAAAACCCTCAGCAAGAAGTTAATGAAAACTCGAGCTCCTTTGAATGATGTGGAGGATGGAACAGCTGTCCTGGTGAGATCCTCTTGCTTAAACCACACAGCAAAATAAAAGTTGGAAGTTCTCATTATGGCTTTGGAGGACGGTGATGGTAAATAGTGAGTTATAATTGAATTTGCAGAATATGATCAGTTGATACCTCTTTGAAATGAAGACACTCAGTTAGAAACTGAGGGCCTCAATAAAAACTCATCTTAGTGAGAACATTCCAGGGATGGGGAAGTCACCTTAGGGGAGAGAGGAATAATACAAAGGGGCACACGGGGAATACACTGGCAAGAAATGTGAAATAAAATTCAACCTGAAAAACTCAAAGTAAAGCACTCAGAAAAAAAACCCAAAAACAATTCATGCAAAAAGATTGTGGGTCAAGTGAGACTCAGGCAAAAAAAGGGCAAAATTACTTGAAATAAAAGTGTTCTGCAAAATAGCCATGAGTTTGTGTCAGGACATAGAGAATAAAATGGTTTTTCGGAGATAACATTACAGAGCTTCTACCTCATTTCCTTGCATCATTCACCGAAAGGAACCACACAAATTTTAAGTCCTGCCCCAACGCTGAGTGAAATCAGTGGAAGCTTTGATGGACTTGTCAGGTTTGAAGTTTTGCCCACACCCTGTTTGGGCTGGTTGGGTTAATGCTCTGCCTGTGTGGTAGTGAAGAGCAAGACTGAGACATCACCAAAGAGGCTGGGGAGGGCTGTCTTTTGAGGACGGATCTGAAAAACTAATATCCATGTAGCTTGGCTAGGAAATGACTAAAAAAGAAATAGAAAAATCGCCTACAGTCATTTGAAAGGTTTAAATGCCAAAGAAGGTGAAGAATTATTTAGGGTGTGGACATTGCCATGAGCAATGGAATTAAATTAATTAACGGAACGTAGAGGCTGACTACCAGAAGGGGAAAAAAATAGTCCTAAAGTGACTTTTAAACAACCTGTCAGCGGTGGAAGGTCCATTAATAGGGTCATTTAAAATTGAAAGGGGAAAAAAGGAAAAAATCCTGTCGGGGATAATTCTTCAAAGGCCAAGGTATGGGACAGTGTGATCTAAAGACTTTAAGGACAGGGGAGATCATAATAACCCACTTATTATGCAGGAGGTCAGGCAGGAGAATGCTGATGGTCCCTTCTGGCCTCATGCACTGTGAATCTACAGGAGTAGAGGTGGACAACAACTTCAGGACAGCTCTCAAAACTGTTACTGAGGTAAAACTCCCACTGAGCCTGAGACAGACGGCTGGTTTTAGGTGGAATGGGAAGGGAGCATCCCAGAAGCATTCATCTTTGCTTCCTCACTGCACTCATGGCCATATTTCACTCTTTCAACCAAAAGTCTGGGTTCTGCCGCTGAATTGGTTATCGTTGGCACAGTTTTTGTGAATTAGGGCTAGTGAGTGAAACCAACACATTTTAGCCTGGCTTGGTGAGTACAAACTGAAGCTGAATACATTCTTTATTCCCCCAAGTTCATGAGTGCTTTGGTTTAACTTTATCCCACAGAACTGCCCTGCCACCCTAGCCAGTCAATCACACCAAACAGAACAGGAGCACTGAAGCTGGGAATGTTGGACGCAGGGAAGAAAATACCATAAACTGTAAATCAAAGATGATGTCTAGTTTATGAGAATTTTGCCTGAAGATATATTTTTTATTCCCAAAAGCCTCTTTGCTAAAGCATTTATTACTGATCCTAATTCCTCTTGCAAATTTAGTTAATACTCATAGATATCTTTTGCATACAGAGTAGCACACATGCAGCTACACTAATGTCTCTCAGTCGCTGATGGAGGCCTGAACAGAGCAGACTACAAAGTGCTTGGGCAGACAGCTGAGGAGAATATTCATCTAAAAATAAAAATGTTGCCACTTGTGGAAATCATTTGCATTTAGTTCAATTTCTGTTGTTCTAATTAGACGTGCCAGGAATGTACCATAGCCATATGGGTTTCCTCAAATATCCAAACCTGGCTGTAAAGTGAAAAGGTCACCAATATTGGGCAGTAGAAGAAAAAGGCACTGACATGACTTTCATATCTTAATTTTAGCTAAAGTCTTAACAAAAAGGGCATTTCTGCCACCACCAGCAGCAAAAATGAATCCTTTCCTCTCTAAGCAGCCTTGTCCTTTTTTCTTGCCTTCTTTTTTGTGTAATCATTGAATAATTGACCGGTTTGGGTTGGAAGGGACTTGAAAGATCATCCAGTTCCAACCCCCTGCCATGGGCAGGGACACCTTCCACTATCCCAGGTTGCTCCAACCCCTGTCCAGCCTGGCCTTGGACACTTCCAGGGATCCAGGGGCAGCCACAGCTTCTCTGGGCACCCTGTGCCAGGGCCTCACCACATTCCCAAGGAAAAAATTATTCCTAATATCTCATTGAAATCTCTCCTTTTTGTTAATTTAAAGCCACTACCCCTTGTCCTATCACGCCATGTTTTTGTCAGAAGCCCCTCTTCATCATTTTTTTAAGCTCCGTCGAAGTACTGAAAGGAAAAAAACCTCCCCTTTTTCAGAATTCACAGAGCCTCTACCTATACAGGTAGGAAAACCAGCTGAGTGATGAGGGGCTCAGGATTCAGGGATTTAGTCCTGGCTCTGAACAGCCTTGCTTCACTTCAGTTGCCCTGTGCAGACGGTCTCTGTTTGGCAATCCTGAGTGGTACCGGGCTGGACAACTGAGTAAAATAAGAGTCTTTGATATGATCCCAAAATTTGCATAGAGGAGGATGTTATATCCCAGTTCAGGAAGGGAGGACCTCTAGGTAAGTTCTGGTAAATTCACCTGGAAAAAGTTTTCAATGTCAACATCATCAAAATAAAAAGGTGCTGACAACACGCAAGAATTATTCCAAGAAGAACAAGGAGATCAAAGCTGGGAAGGGTGGTATTAGGAACAAGTACAAGGGCCGAATAAATAAAGCTTTGCTCATAGATGGTTAACAGAAGCATAATAATGGTATGCAAATATTCCGAGTGGAATTGTCAAGGCTTGAACAGTGAGTATGTAGGAACTGAAGGAAAACTTTCTTGGGATGCACTGGGATAGCAAGAGGAGCTGAAGGGTTGAAATAGCATTTAAATGGGGAACAATAATGTGCAGTAATTCCCAATTCAAGGGAATTTAAACTTCCAGAATCTTAAAAGTCCAGGTTAATCAAGTTACCCATGTTGTTAGAAAATGGGAATAGCAGCTCATTTGGAGAAAATAAAGCTGGTTATCACAAAAATAATCGAGAACCACCTCCCTGAAAGAAAAACCTGCCTGTAGTCTCTACATTGTTATGTAGAAGTTCATGACAGCACAATTCCAGTTGTATTCATTGCATTGGCAGAGGGAAAGTTTCAATGAATTGGTGTTTCTCTTTCTGCTCTATGTCATTTCCAGAATTTTGGCTCAGTTAGGACACTATTATCTCAGTCTGATTAACCCATGTGAAGTGTGTTATTGTTAGGACTCCGTGGGCTGAGAGAGAACGGAAATATTACCACCCAGACATCTTGTTTGAACAAGGATAAAGATAAAAGAAATCTTTTGGAGATGCTATCTGATGCTGGAAAAGTATCAAATCTGTGTGCACAAACTGAAAGTGAATTATTTCGCCAGTGGGTAACGCTGTAAGAGTCCCCACCCTACTGATTAAATCTCCAGGCTTGGAGTCCTCCAGAAGAAGGAGTCAATGTGCACTTGGAAAAAGAAAAGAAAAGAAGAAAATATTTTTTGTTTTCAAATATTAACTAACTGGAGAAGAGATGACTGGAATGAAATGTTCCTGTGAGGAACAAAATTACTTTCTTCTTTAAAAAAATGAAAGAATTTATTTGGGGGATAACACTGAGTCTTGAGAAAAATCACCTGGAAGCAGCCAGACTGGAGTCTATTCTGATGCTTTGTTTGTGGTGATTTATAGAATCACAGAATCATCGCAGCTGGAAAAGACCTCTAAGATCTTTGTGTCCAACCATCAACACAGCACTGCCAGGTCCACCGCAAACCCATGTCCCTCAACAGATCTACACATTTTGGAACACTTCCAGGGATGGTGACTCCACCGCTTTCCTGGGCAGCCTTTTCAATGCCTGAACGCCTTTTCAGTGAAGAAATTTTTCCTAATATTCAATCTAGAACTCCTCAATTTAGTTAATGTGCAGTAGATTTTGATCAGAGAGAACAAGAGGTGGAATAATGGATTTTATGAAGTGTTACAGTCAGAAGAGTCAAGGCACGTGGCAGGTCCTTCAGCAACCTGGCCTTTTTGCAGGCTGGAGAGTTTCTTTCAGTGATTTCTGGTGCGTGAAGACCAAAGGACATCCCTTTGTCTGGGTTGTGCTCTCTGCAGTGTCATGGGATGAAGATATTTTGTGAAACAGTCAAGGGCTGCTGCAGGGCTGGAAAGAGCAGCTGAGCCCCACAGCTTTGACACCTTCCCCTGACACCCAGGTCCCTTTTCTGCATTCCTCCTGCCACTTGTGCTTCTCCTCTGGAGCATCAGAGAGAGAAATGAGCACTACTTTTTGTGGAGGAAACTACTTTGGAGAGGGACTAACCAGGAAGAGGCTGCTAAAGAAATGTAAAGGTGTGAAACTTGGGCCAAAACTCAGCCCAGCAGGTGCTCCTCCCACTGGCCTCACTTTGCTAAGCCCCACCTTGTGCAATCTTTGTAGGTAACGATCTCCACAGGTATAATTTTTATTTTGCTTTTCTTCCTTTTTGTGGATGAAACATGGCCCATTTCCCTGGGTATGAGCTCACAGATCCTTATCAAGTCATTTCTTTGTGATAAACAAAGGAGATTAAATGTCTCCATTTTATCTAGAGACATTTATTTCAAGACCTGATTATGAACGCAGACCTGAGAAGGGTTTCCTGGCCCTCATGATCAGAGTGCTGCAGCAGAGATTAACCAGGACAGGTGAACCCCCCTGAAAACTTTTCAAATCCATTCTTAAAATTTCAATTTTATTTCTTTTCCATATTATCCGTGCTAATCTCTTCCGGTACCTGAGGCTTTTCACGGGTGCACACTCTTTATTGCATTGTGCCCTCGGGCTCTAACAGCAACCAAGCAAATGCTTCACCTTAGGTTGTGTAGGTGATGTCTCTCGTTGCCAAAAAGTTTAATTTTAGCAGTACTTCTGTGAAATGATTACTTTTTTAATTTGACTGCTGGCTGAAATAGGATATTTAGATGCTTCAACACCTCTGTGCCAGGGTCTTCCATCAGTTTTTTATGCTCAGGTCTCTCTCATCCCAGCTTCTGTTCCTGCGTGGATGTTGCAGATGCTCTACTGGACCACTACCAGAATTACTGGCCTGGATTTAGGCACCTGTGTTACCCTCCTCATATCAAATCACACAACCCTAAAGTCAATGCAAACACAAGGTAAATCTTCCAATGACATTTAATTTCTATCAGTAATTTGTTAAAGTTTATAAAAATTTCCATCAAAGATAATATATGTAATGTATTTTTCTCCATGCAATCTGCCATAAATCACACTGCAGGTTAATTTGCATAATACAGATTTTTAATTCTTTTTTAGATGAAATTCAATTAATTTCATTTCACTTTGAGACGTGACATTGCATAAAGCTGATCAGAGCTAATCCACCTGAAATCTTACTATATTTAATGGATAGGAATAGCCACTTTCAAAAGGTAATTTCTCTTTAAATTTTAGATGTCTATTTCAGGATGAGAAAATTCACAATCCTGGAGTATTTTTTCCAGTTTTGACTGTGGAGAGGACTTGCTGTGACTGAGCTTGGCACAGAAATTTAAATTGCAATAATCTATTTGCAGTCAAATGAATCTCTCTCCTAATGTTTGATAAAATAACGTTACCAGGATGAACAAAAGCATTATGGGGGGAATCCAGATTTGTAACATCATGCAGGCATACCTGAGCTGGTTCTAAATGTGACTGGGTCCTGGAAGCACAGAGGGGCTGGGATGACAGAGGAGCTCAGAACAATATAATCAAGTCTCAGTGAAAATACCCTTCTTCATATGCTGGTGATGGATCAGGAGCTTTTGATTTTTGAAGGGCAGTTTGAGGCTGATGTTCACCTCTGGAACCTTTTGGTTTGGAAAATCTCCAATACCTCTTTTTACGACAGAAGAAAAACTACCCAATTTTAACTGATATCAGTACAGAGAATTAGCTTTAAACGAGCTCTGACATGGAATCATGGAATGGGTTGGGTGAAAGGGACCTGAAAGCTCATTGAGTTCCACCCCTGCCATGGCAGAGACACCTTCCACTATCCCAGGCTGCTCCAAGTCCCATCAAACGTGGCCTTGGACACTTCCAGGGATCCAGGGGCAGCCACAGCTTCTCTGGGCACCCTGTGCCGGGGCCTCACCACCCTCCCAGGGAACAATTCCTTCCTAATATCCTTTTTCCATATCTTCTTTTTCCCCCTAAAACTGTGTGGCTTTCCCACAGCTTTTTAGCAGGTGGCTGATTTCTGCCACTAGAGGTGGTTGTACCTCCCTGAAAACAGAAATAATTTGCTTAGATTGTGCTATCATACCAAAATCAACTTGAGTGCCTTTTCCTGGGAATGAATAGGATTTGTGGTGATTTATTGCACAGGAAAATTTTGTCCTCAGGTTAAATTCACATTCTAAATGACCTGAGACCAGCATGTTAACAGACACCAAATATGAGAGCAGATGATGATAAGTAGGTGTTCAAAGATTTTTGTGTTAAAAAGAAGCATGAAAATTCTGAATTATAAATAAGTCTCCAATATTTAGGTGAAAAAATACTAATAGAGAATCTATTTTACTTCACTGGATGTTATGAAGTGAAAATTGAAAAAGGAAATTTTAATGTTGATAATTTTTGAAATGATGGATATTTTTTAGCTTGAAAAAAAATTCTGATAGATTTCTTCCTATGAAACTTTTAGATTTCAGTAGATTTCCTCACCTTTTTTTTTAATGAATGGTTTTTGAAATAATCTTGTTATTACTAATCTGTAAATTATGCAGATAGGAAAACATGGGATGTATTCCAATTTGTGACTGTTTCTGCTTAGGGGTGAGTTCTGTGTCCATAGTTCCCGAACACCCAGTTCTGAGAGGTTTCACCTTATGTTTCAACACCGAATGTTAAAAATATAATTGGGGGAGGAACGTTTTTTTGGCAGCCCCAACTCCATGCTGTTCTTTAATATCATCAAATAACAGCAGCGATCAAAGAACTGGAGTAACTCACCAATGAACACCAGGCCAGTTAGGGGATCTTACAGCATTTATCTGTCATGATATCTTCTGGGAAAGTTGAGTCCTGGGTGGAATTTTTACTGCTTGTTACCTGTGGTTAAGGGCAGAAAAACCCCACGGCTGCGGCCTTGAAAACAACTTCACGGTATTCTTTAGGGAGATCAAGGGAATCGCTGCGCTCCTCGAGAGGAAAAGCAGGATCTCTCATAGCCTCCAGGAGACTTGGAATTCGGAGGCACAAAGGGTTTGACGGCCATTAAATGTAGCAGCTGGCAACAGGAGGAGCCAAGGAGGGACGCGGAGCCAAGGAGCAGCATTTCTGCTTTCCTGGGATGCAGCGTGAGGGAGTTCGCTGATACTCCGCGCTGGATGCCCAATGGATGGCACCAGCCAGCGAGACACTCACACACGAGTCACCCCCGTGTCTGCAGCCTAACGGTGATGGGAAGTGAATTTCTGCGTCATGGGCTGGCAGAGGCTGTGCCGAACGCGGAGCTCGGATGCTCGGAGCAGCACCCACGTTGGCAGACGAAGCAGTGGTTGGGGTTTACATCCTCACCCAGCTCCTGTTCAGGGGGAGGGAAAGGGGATCCTGCTCTGTCTTGTGATGATCTGGCTGCTTTAAACAAAGCTGTGATTCTTGGGGATTAGGAGGTTGTTCTGTCAGAGCTTCCTTTTCGCTCCAGCATCTGCTGTTAGTGGCTGTCAATCACTGTTTAGACACTAAATCTCGTATAATCCTTCAAGCATTTTCCTTCTTCTTTAAACACAGCAAATGCCCCATGCCTGGAGGTGTTCAAGGCCAGGTTGGACGCGGCTCAGAGCAAACTGGTCTATGGAAGGTGTCCCTGCCCACAACAGGGATGAGCTTTAAAGTCCCTTCCAACCCAAACCATTCTGTGATTCTGTGATTCTGTGATTCTGTGATTCTGTGATTCTGTGAGTCTGTGATTCTGTGAGTCTGTGATTGATTCGGTGATTCTGTGATTCTGTGATTCTCTGAGTCTGTGATTGATTCGGTGATTCTGTGGTTCTGCGATTCTGTGTAATAACCTGGAGGTTATAAGAAGACAGAAACTGGCGCTTTAGCAATGCCCCATGTTGGTGTCCAAGCATGGGCTTCACCTATGAGCTATAAATCAGTGTCTGCCTCGACAGGATTTCCAGTTTTAGTGATGGAGTGAACAAAAATAGTGCGGCATTGTTGTTATCTTGTAGTCCCACCCATAACTTCATGAGATTCATTCTGGAGAAGGAAGATTTGGGCACAAAGTTCAAAGTCCCAGGTGTGACTCTGCTGTCCACCACTCAGGCACTGTAAAAGGGAGTGAAAAATGGCATAAAATATCCTTTTGCTCTCTCTTACTGGCCTTTTGCACTACTAGGGAAGCATCAGCAGACCAGTTTTAGCTGCTTTTTTAACTCTCTGATGTGCATGCTCAAAATGATGAGCACTGGGAAGTGAAATCTGAAGAGAAACACACACATGCAACAAAAAAAGACGCATATTTTATATTTCAGTTTTTACCTTTTTCTCCTTTGGATGCAACAATTAGGTCTGGAAAGGGAGAGGTGAAGATATGTGCTGGCAGGGAGCTCTGCAGCATTTGAAAACACTCTCTGCAGTAGAGTCTCAGAGTTTATCTCTCACAGTTACCCTCTGTTGCAGGAGGAGTTCTGATGCTCCTGAGCGAGAAAAAATATCTCAGGAAAGAAGTAACCTCTAAGTAGGAGCATGGGGACATGAACACGGGCACATCTGAGTGCCTGTGCACGTGGTGGATGTGCCTCACGCTGAAACCTTCACATATAAAAAATGTAAAATGTGACATCTCATAATATTTTCATATTGGGTAACTACAGAGAATATTTTGGCAAGGGTGCTTAATCTAAAATGTTCAATTTTAATCAGCTTGAACTATGGTCTGTCTTTCCGCAAACTGAAAACCACCAATCAATTTTCCTTTATCTTTTTTTCTGTTTTTCTTACCCAAGGCAATGCCTTTTGTAAAAGGGTATTTATTTTTAATGGATTTTTTAATGAATTTTTCAGTCAAGCTATTAATAATGCCATTAATTATAGGCAGCTTGTATTAAAGTGCATGCTGGCCTCTTAATCCTGACCCCCAGCTATTGGCTCGCAGCTAATCCAGCCCGGTGCTTGGCAGCGGTGCCGGCCGCAGCCCGTGGCTGCTCGGGAGCGGGGAAAAGACGGGACTAAGGGATAAGGAGCGATGGGGAGGGGGCGAGCGGCGCTCCGAGCCCGTTCTTCGCCAGAGGGGCTGGAGTTTAAAGGCAGCTGATGCGCTGGGGCAGGGGGATAATCCCGGCGAGGCTCGGGAGGACCTTTCCCGGCGGAAGGCTCCGCTCCCCCGCAGCCCTGGCAGGTTCGATAACCCCCGGGAGCCCCGCGCCGCCTCCACCCGCGGCGGTGCAGCCCCGCTCCAATCTGCTCCCGAGATCGGCCAGACAGAAGGCTCTGGCCGCATAATAGATTCCTGTCCCTTCCCCAGGCTGCTCGTCTGACAGGGCTATTACGAAACTTGCTAATTATCGGCCGGTTGGAAGATAATGAAAGGGCCCCATCCCGCGCGGGCAGAGGAGAGGAACTCCTGTGATTAGGAGCAGGACCAGATCCAAAGAGTTCCCGGCCTTTGTGCACGGATGCACATCCCTGCGTTTTGATTTCTGGCGCGGTTGAAGATGTTAGAGAGATCTTAGAATTCATCATTCCGTGCCTATGAAGTTTTAACCTTTTTTCTCCCCCTAAACGTTCTTTTTATTCCTGTACAGAGTTTTGTTTGCTTTACCTTTTTGCTTTACGATTTCTGTCTATGTACATTGCAAAAACGAAAAAAAAATAAAAGATACATTATTCCCGTTTAAAGTGTTTGTGGAACAAAGGATGGTGCATTTTCCCTATTGCAGGGCTGCTCTCCATGGCTCCAGGGTGCAAGTTTCATATTCAGGAGCTCAAGGAGGAAAAATCTTATCTGTTGAAGATCAGGCACCCACAGACATGTTAATCTGATATTTTAGGGTGATAAATTTGAGCATTTAAGTACGTGGTTTGGCTACTGGATTTGTTAATGTTTCTTAAAAGCCAACAACATGAGGGCCATGAGGCAGATCCTGACCAAAGAAATAAAAAATTTGGAACTGAGATGTTTTGGAGAGAAAATAAGCTGAGGAGTTTATGTTCTTTAGAATTTTTGGTCTCCCTTGTTTTGTCTTTGTTTTTGTTCTCTCAGTGATTACAGAAATGTGTCTTTCAGAATCACAGAATCACCAAGGTTGGAAAAGACCTCTAAAGGTGCAGCCATACCTCAGGAAGATGCCTGAACCCTGGTGTGTGTTTGGGGCTTCACTGCTCAACACAGCCTTTGGAAATGTCTGTGCAGCCTGAGCCCAGCTTTCCCCATGCCCAACACCCCCAAAGTCTTTCACTCTTCCCAACCACTGAGCAAGTTTTTCAACTGCAGTCCCAAACCTGGAGCTTTTTATGGAAAAAGCAGCAGCAGGTTTGGGAAACACGTGTTCCCTCTGACACCATCCTCCTGCATTAATTCTCTGTCCCTGTTTACTTCCCAGTTGAGGAGCTTTGTGTCGCAGTCAGGATTTAGGGAGCAGCGTTTAACAGCACGGACACAGGTGTGATTTCAGCCACTGCGCAAGGAGTTGTGCCTGGTAAGGATTTGCTCTCAACACTATTTCTCTATTTCTGTTACCTTTTTTCCTCTATTGTACTCGGATTACCTTGACTTTAATGGAATCACAGAAAAAATCAAAATAGTGTAAATATTTTCCCAGAAAAGAAACTAACACTGGATTTTGTAACTGATATTTCCTAAAGGGCTTACAGCTTCTGGAGGCCTTCTCTTACCAGTGCTGCTGTCACCACGTCCTGTTAGAGAGTAAAGGCCAGGTAAGGAATGGAGAGGAGAGAAGGGTGGAGGACCACTATGGATCAGGGCTCACTCTCCTAAATCCTTCTCCAGAACGTTAATTTGGGGAATTCAGGTGTTTGTCTGGTGGAAGGTGTCCCTGCACATGGCAGAAGGTTCATTCCAACCCAAACCATTCTGTGATTCTATGATTCTCCATTGCAATGTTCTGTTGTAAAACACCAGCAGATTGAGAGGATGCAATTATGTCTCAGAGCTGTAGAATATCCTGGATACTGTACCCACAATGCCAAAGAGAAAAGGGCAATCCCATGAAAAAATAAATTAAAAATACCAAGACATTGTTAGGCTTTTTTCTTAAGTTAAAATTTTAGTTTTAGGGGGTTTTTCAGTCTTTGTGAGAATATTCAAGAATTGCCTAGTGGAAAAAGAACTGAAACAAATGTATGATCTTTTTAAAAAAAACCAAACTAATTATAGAAAGTACTTCAACAGCACTCCCTTTTCCCCCTATATTCCTAAATAAAACACATTTCAAGACAAATCCAACTAATAAGTCTTTGTTATTTTCATGTACTTTATATATTTCACACTCATTTCTTGTCAAAATTAGAACAGCAGATACACAAATGCAACAAACTAGGAAGGACCTCAGGGCCTTTTTATGGAATTATAGACTGAGAGAATTGTTTAGGTTGGAAAAGAGGTTTCAAATTTAGCCCAAGTGTTTACCCAGCACTGCCAGGGCCACCACCAATTCATGTCCCCAAGTGCCACAAGTACACATCCTTTAAATCCCTGCAGGGATGGTGACTCCAGCTCACTGGAAACTCAATGGATCAGTTTTCAAATCCAAGAGAACTCTTGGATGTTTGGGATGGCGTCAGTCATGTCCCTCCTCCCCCACCGAGTCCATGCTCTGATAGATACGTTGGCACTTTTGAACCCATTGGTGGGTTTGTAGCTAATTTTTAGATGAATCAGGTTATTGGAAGATTTACCTGAAGGAAGTTCTGAAATTTTGAGATTCACCTGTTGGTAGCATCCCCTCTGCTTGCCAGTTTTCTGAGAGATCAGGGATTTTACAGTCCTGAATGAAAAGGATATATCAGCCTGTTATTCCGAGATTGAAATGGAGTTTGATCAGACAAGAAGGAAGGAATAACCATGTGTTCTGGCAAGATAACAGTAAACATAGCTAAGAGAAGTGAGTGAGATGGTCTCAGCAAGCTTTTCTGAGCCATGTGATTTTTTTGTCATCAGAAGGTTATAAATTACTTGGAAATTCGTTATCAGTTAAAGATGGCCCATTTTGGCTCCAGCATTGGCTAATTTCACAAATATCCATATACACATACATTGTTCTTGATAAAAGTGAGGACCCTGCTGATTGTCAGAGGCTTTCAACTTCAGTTTAATATTTTCCCCCTCTTCTGAAGGAGTATTTTTAACAATTTTTATAGAAGTTTAAGAAGGACAGGGGAGGACAAAACTGATCCAATTTAATTTTGGGTATATTTCTGCATAATGTACCTGGAAAGTTTCTCCCACAAGATTTGTCTCAGTTTGGGATTTATTTTTTTTTATTTCACACTAATTTAGTAATCTGTATAAGTGAGTGCCTACTTTGGAGGGTAAAGGGAGTCACACGTGTGCTCAAGCTCTTGCTAAATTGGATCTTGATTAATTTTTGTGCATCTATCTTATTCCTGGCATGGCTCAGGAAGGCTGTCAGTCCCTGCCTGCAGTGGGAACCTGAAAGGCTTTCAGCACATTAGAGACTTGGCTTTCCAGGTCAAGGCTGGGATCCAGTGAAAGGGACGAGGAATTGCATTGTGCTTGCTTGACCTATGCAATATTTTATTTTTGGATAAGCAGAGCGCTGCAGCTTCCAGTTCTTTGCTGATCCGTCAGGCTTCACAAAGGCTGCATTCAGCAAATAGGGCACACGGCTTCAATATGGGCTCTGTTTCTCTTTCTGCCCATCTCACTCATTTCTTTTTGTAAACCTCCTCATGGACTATATATATTTAATTGCAGATCTCATTTGATTCTTTTTGTTTCTTCCTTCCTTGCTCATAAAATGAAAAAAAAAAAAAGAAAAAGAAAAAGAAGAATGATCCATTTTGATTTTTCTCTACTTGCCTCAGCGTGGGTCAAGGATTTATAACCTTATAACAAGAATTGCCTTCTGACAGGAGCGGTTTAGCTGAAATCAAGCACTTGGATCATGTAAATCTGTGTAACTATATTAATTGAAACAGACTTCTCAGCTTTATACCAGCTGAGGACCTGGCTTAGAGGAAAAACTTCTGAGAGAAAGTGTCCTCTAGCTGGGATAAGCAGTTTGACTCCTAACAACCAATTAATTATCTTTTTAAAATAAGAGGTGATATAATGCAGTATCCTGAGTTGTAGGATGCTTTTCCCCTGGCATTTCAATGGGAGCCAAGTTCCAGAAGGACTTACAACAGGGAAATAGGGCAAAGCATCACTCACACACTGCTCCTGGTCTCTCAAAACAAACAAACAAACAAAAATTTAAAAAACCAAAACCAAACAAAACCCAAAACAACAACCACAACAACAAAAAACAGAAAACAAAGAAAACCCAAACAAAACCAAACCAAAAAAACCCCAAAACCCCCAAAAAACCCAAAAAACCCCCAAAAATCAAACCAAACCAAACCAAAACAACCAAACCAAACCAAACCAAACCAAACCAAAAAACCCCAAAAATAAAACCTTTAATATTTGCCAAAGAGAATTTGTCATTTGTGGGATGAGTGCTCATGCCAAATCTGAGGAGTTTTTCTCCACCCTGACTGATCTTTCCCAGACCAGGTCTAAAATCCCTCAGAGAAATAATCACTGAGGCTACAAGTGGTGGGACTACAAGTATGGAAAATTTTCACCTGTACACACCCTAATGCCATAGAATCTGCAAGTAACCTCTAAAGGGTCACCAGAAAGGACAGTGAGGTGCTGCCTCTTTTCCTGGAATGTGTCGAAATAGCAGCATCTAGGGGCTTCTTTTTTATGTACTGAAAAGCTCTGATTCTGGTGTTTCTGAGTTTACATTTTAACCCCAGATCAGAATGTTGTGATACTCTTTCATTTATCAGAAGATATATATTTTAGATATATTATTTAATTTATTATTAGTGTTCTGCTGCATGCCTGTACATGCTCAAGAATATTAGAACACACAAGGTTGCAAGACAGTGAAAAAAACCCCAAACAAATAAATTTTAGTTATTTACTTTCCCATGAGGTAGAGCTGCAGTCTGTACTAAACTTTTATGTGCACTGAGAATCTCTGGTGTTTCACTCATATGTGGAAGATTCAGACCTTCCTTAGAGATACCTTAAAATAAATGAGATTTGGCTCAACTTTATATTTTGGTTTTGGCCTCCTGTTGGCCTGGGCATGTTGTGGCACAGAATTCCCATTTTTGAGGATGTCTCTTTATTTCTTTATAAGATATGGACATCATGGAATGGTTTGAGTTGGAAGGGACCTTAAAGACCATCTAATTCCAACCCCCAGCTCCTACAAATGTTTGTTACATGCCACACTCCGAATCTCTGATATAATTTAATTGCTATTTGCAAACCCATATTCAATGATTCCATTCCATAGTAATAATAATGATGATGATGATGATGATGATGATGATGATAATAATAATAATAATAATCTGCTACTAAGTATCTTGAGACCAGGAGGAAAAGTCGAATACTGGCACATTAACAGCACATGAAAAATCTCTGTGCTTCCACATCTGAAAGAATGTGCAGGTTGAAATCATTTCACTTTTACAGCAAATGGGAAAAATTCCTGGTTCTTCCCTACAGAATGAAGTGTTGAAAGATGAAGAAGCTGTTGGAGAGATTAAAAACATCAGAATAATTTGTTAAGCATTTTGACACTGTGAGTGTCCAACCACAGTTGTGTCCTTCTGGTACAGAAGATAAATGGCAGCGAATCAAGACCTCAGAATGACTCAGGATTTGCTGTGCCTCTGACTGGAAATGACTCTTTTTGAGACTAAATTATCATGAAAAGTGGCTCAGCACAACAGAACATTTTTCCTCTTTGCTTTTTTTTTTTCTTTTCACATTACTTCTTTTCTTATTCTAATAAGGACTTAAAAAATGAAAGCCAAATGACCAACAGAAGCTACAAAGCAGCATTTTCCAGCATTACTATGCAGAATGGACCACACTGTTAAACTCTTTTTCATTTCTCACAAGTCTGCACAACGTTCTGATCATCCTGTGAGTGTGGCTGGTGTGCCTCTCTGTGCAAGGTACCAAGTCAGGAGAACACAAGGGCCTCTCTAGGGCTTGTGGCACCACTGGAAATCAGGAGCTGTGTTTATTTGCAAGGTCTCAGAAAACACAGTGATGGATTCTGCTTTGGAATATAATGAGATATTCCTTTTCCCAGGGAAACTACAACCTCCTGCAGGACACGAGCAGCTCTTTATTGGAGCTTCTCTAATGGCAGGTTTTCCTGTGCCTACTCATTTTCCAATGTTTTTCTTCTGCAAACTACATGAAATCCCCTTATATGAGCCATGTTCTGACTCTGGAAGCAATCACATCTTTTTATAGCCAGAGAAAAAAAAAAAAGAACCCACATTTGATTGTTGAATCTAATTTTCTGTGTAAAACAGGTGATAAAGTTTTACCTATTAACATCTGTTTTGAGCTAATTATCCATTTCTGGCTAAATCATATCCCTTGGTGAGCCAGTCTTTCTTTATATGAAAATACCAAAACTGGAGGCATTCATGACACCCTTTTGATGTTTATGTCGTGCCTTGGCCATGATAGGCATTGGTGCTCTCTTCTTGTTTTTCCATTGTCTAACATCAGCGTCTTCCTTCCAGAGCTCTCCAGCATTTTTCTCAGTTGCAGAAAAGGTTTACTTGACACCTTGTATTTGATTTAAGAGACACAGACTCTAAATTAAAATCTTCCTACAATCTTCTTTGCAGGGCATTAGATGGAATGAGACTCCTTATTATCCCACTGTAAGACTTTTCTCTGAACCCCATCCAATTTACAGCATCCCTCTAAGAGACAGACAGTGCAAATGAGCCATGGTGGACTGAGATCTGTCCATGCAGAACACAAAAGCAAGGCTCCTTCCTAGACTGGCCACTTTATTCCTGTTTCTTGTCCAAGGATTACTCAGTTTACCTGACTCAGCACAGTTTTGGACATTTTCATGCGTCTGCTTTTTCTTTTGTGTGAGCTCTTCTCCCAGCTATCCAGAGATAGAACACCTGGGAATGGTTCAAGGCTGCATCAGGGTGGTGTTAGTCTGAGTGTTGGGAAGCATTTCTTTACCTAGAGGGTGATCAAACATGGAACAGCTTCCTGGAGAAGCTGCTGATATCCCAGTCTGTCAGGGTTTAAAGGGTATTTGGACAACGCCCTTAACAACATGTTTGAACTTTTGATCATCCCTGGTCCCCAGATGGACTAGGTGATCATCACAGGTCCCTTCCAACTGAAAATATTCCACCTTTAAGGTGGCAGAAGGCCTGCGTGGATGGACAAGGAGATCCCAACACAACTCAAAAAGAAGGTTCAGAAAACCTGAAAAGGGAGGATGCAAGAGCTGGAAGAGGGTGGGGTGACCTAGGACATGGGACACTGTCCAAATACAGGGACAAGGGTCGTAAAGCAAAAACCCACCTGGAGGAGCTGAATTGCAGAGGTGATGAGAAGTGCAGCAAGGAAAACTTAAACCATCTGAAGCAAAAGGAAAAGCCCAGGGGAGGTTGGTTGGCTGTTGAGTGGGGCTGGGGACCTGGTGACAAAGAACACTAAAAGAGATTAATTCCTTGATGCCTTCTCCATCTGTGCTTACTAATCAGACTGCCCTTCATGAATCTCAGGGCCCCAAGAACAGGGGAAATTCCAAAGCAAGGGAGACTCACCTTCAGTGGAGGAGGATCAGGTTTGGGAACATTTAAACAAACTGAACATACACGTTTCCATGGGAGCTGATGGGATGCACCCATGAGTGCTGAGGTATCTGGACAAGGTCATTTCAAGGACACCTTGAATTTTCTTTGAAAGGTGGCTGCAGCTCTGGAAGGTTGCTGAGGACCATTAGAAAGCAAATGTCACTCCTGTCTTCAAAAATAGCAAGGAGGAGGACTCTAACACCTCCAAGGAAAAAAAAAGACTAAATAATTTCTCAAAAACTCCACCATGGGTAGTTGACAGCAGCAACCAGAATCCCATTTAGCTTTCTGTTCTCAAGATAAACACTGTTCCCTCTACAACTTTTCATACATCTCTGCGTGTTCCAGCTCTGTAACTGTGCTAGGAGTGGCTCTTGGACCTTCTCCAGTTTTCAATCTCTCTCTTACTACAAAGAAGCTCAGAAATGGGCAGACTATTCAGATGACTGGAAGCAGAATTTTCAGACTATTCACAAGAGCCAAAGAGTGAGAAATAATCCCTTCTCTTGACCTACTGGCTGCAGGCTTTTTGTGGCAGCCTCTACTTTTTAGAGGGCTGCAAGTAGAAGAGCTACACTTGGCCTGGTGTGGGTCAAATTCTATTTACTGTCCAAGGTGGAATAAACCTGGTGTGGATCCATTTGGCTCCAGGGTGAGATACAACGGGTGATACATCAGCCTAAGGGTGTCAATGGTCTGTGGGCATATTTTTTATCTGTGGCAGTTCTGCAGGTAATTTGTGCCAGCTTTGACTTATTTCTCTAGAAGGTACCATGATTCTCGTTAGTTCAAATATGTCATGGGCTAAGAATGTGCACAGAAACTCCTACTGCGGCTCTGCTGACTTACAGCAACACCCTCCTCTGTGGCCGAGTCCTCAGCTTCCTGTTTCTTGAGTCCTGGCAAAACAGGAGAGATGAAAGCGGCTCTCTCTGATATGTCACAAACATATCAGACACGAACCCTGGATGAGCTTCAGAGGCAGGTTTGGTTCTGAGCACTCTCTCTGCTCAGCTGCTTTGATGAGCTGATCCAAAATCCTGACCTCAGCCACACGTGAAATGTGGATCCAGGTCTGAACTGGACTCTGCCTGTAATGTGTAAATTCACATCTGTCTCACCTATTAATAAATCATTGTCCGAATGAGGCTTGGACAGGTTTTCTCTGATCTCTGCTTCATTGATATCTCCTGAAAAAGAACTTCTTCGTTCCAAAAGCAACTTCTCTGTTTAATCTCTCTGCTCTTTTATGCAGCCATGAGAAACCTTCCTCTGGAAAGTCATCCACTTTTCATCATGAAAATTTGGCTAACTCTTTTTTTCAGTAAAAGAGGTGCAAAAAAAAAAAAAAAAATTTTAATGATTTTGTTCCTTACTGTCCTAAAAAGCAAATGTAATGTGCAGAGGGAAAACCTGCTTGCACAGAGCAGACATATTTCTGGGCATCTCCGTAGTGAGCAGAGGGAGGATGTTCAATTAGTCTCTTTACCACAAGCTCCCCAGTTAGTCTCCCTCTGGAAAATAGGTGAGAAATTCTTATATTCCTCTCAATATGTTAATCAGACAACTGGTATCACAGTTCTCTAACTGTGTAATACCAGTCCCCCTTGGCAGATATATTTTATTTGGATAATGATGTGAAATTTAAGATCTACGTTTCAATTGTAGAGAGCCATAGGCAGTTGTCAATTTTAGTGACAGACATGAACCTGGAGCTAAATTCCTGTGCACAAGCAAAAATTCCAACAGGCGTAGAGCAATTCCAGTCCCTTAATAGAAATACGTTTTCTCCCACTGAGGGCAGTATTTTTAAACTGCGTGTTGCTTCTCCTGGTGCTGGCAAATCCCAAATGCTCCCAGATGCTCCCTTTAACCTGGGCAGTTTGGTGGCTTCACTACCAAGGAATTCCCTGTGAAATCCAATGGTTCTCTGCTTTTCCTGCCTGAAGTGGCCATTGTTTGGTACCTGAGCACCGACGCATGAATCTCATGAACTTTTTTCCCATTGCTGAATGCAATTCTGCCTCTTCGTGACCCTTTGAATCCCACGTCTTCCTGAGCAGATCATAGAACAGAATCATAGAATTATTAAGCTGGGAGGAGACCTCCAAGATCATCACATCCAACCTTTGAATTTTATGAATATATTGGTTTCAAATGCACACTACACCCTCTGTCTTCAATTCACCTCAAAATGTCTTAACTCTAAATCAGCTTCTGTGCCCAGTGCAAAGGAGGGTTTTCTTGAGCTCTAGCTAAAAACTTGAAGAGTTGTCCAGAGTGGTTATTTAGACCTCTCTTTCCTTTTTCTTTTTTTTTTTTTT
>VYZT01049912.1:50952-61989 GCA_013400735.1 Pomatostomus ruficeps | reverse complement strand
TTATGGGGTAAGATCTAGAACTCTGAAGGTTTTGTATGCAGTCAAAATGTCTAAACATCTGTATTTTTTGTTTTCTCCTTTGATTTTCCCTTTTTTCTCTCCTCTTGAAGCCAAAAGTTTTATCAGCTAGACCTATTCTGAGCTATTAATCTTTATTGTTTATTAGTTATTGTTAATAATACTTGTACAATTTCAGTTGCTGTTCCTGTAAGTAGAAACTGAAGATTTATTTGTAATTATCCTGCAGCATGAAAACACCTACCTTGTATCTTATGATCCAAACTGTGTGGCAATCTGGCATTTCATTTTCATAATGTTCTAAAATTTGAAATCTTTAGCAAATTCATAGTTGGATTTTTTTTAACAGTTTGGTTTTGGTTTTTTGTTTGGTTTGGTTTTTTTGGTGTTTTTTTTTTTTTCCACTACGGAGTCTTTTTCCAACGTAAAAATAAGAGCATTATTTTGTTAAGAAAAAAGAACAAGGAACTGATTTGATTTCATGCTTAGAAATTTTTTCCTAAAGGAAACCTTGCATAACAGTTTGAACAGTGAAATGTTTCTAAACATACCCCTTTTGGATGAATCATGTGTTTGTGACTTTCCTTGGATACATTTATTCACGGCTCCCTACTGCCTTTTATCACCTCATCAGTAATCATCTCTTGTACAATGTCATTGCATGAGTGTGGCTGCTTCAGAGATGAATGATGCATTTTCTCTAACATTTATTCTGGTTTTGCTTCCACAGGGCCTACTGGATCCTTGATGAGTTATCAGAGTCTCTTCTCATATTTTGCTGAGTGACTGGTGGTTTGGCAGTATTTTTCTCTCCCAAGTCCCAGACTTCTAGGACCAACAGAGAACAAAGCTATTCACTTTTCCTATACAAAACATTGCCATAGACATCCCCCAGTTCAAAAGAAATCCATTAAACTGTATTTTATTTGTGGGCTAAACTGTCTGCTGAAATTCTTGCAGAGTCTGTTCTTGATCTTGTTCCCTCTGGTATTCACAACGTCTCTGCTTCCTACTACTGAGTCCCAGGACACCTAAAATCACTGCCAGCAGCAATCACTACAGAGAAACCCTTTGTGTCTGTCATCTACTTCAGATCCCCACTCAGGGCTTTAAATCAAGAACCTTACCTTATTTTTTTACTGAATCCCATGCATTCTTTTTACTTTGCTCTATTCTACAAACTTTTCTCATGACCTCAAGAATTTACAGCAGCTCCTAACAGCTACATAATCCCCCTCCCTGTTTCTCCACACTCTGTGTAAAACATTTCTTGGCAACTTACCTTGGCATGCAGTAAAATCGTGTTTGTTTGGATCTGAAGCGTGTGGTACATAACAAATGTCTGACAAAAATGTCTTTTACCAGGATGTAAAATATCAGTACAGTCGTGTTCCTTTCCAGAATGTTTAATCCAGTGACTTTCGGATATCTGTAAACCAGGAAACAAGGAGATGATGCATGTGTAACTTAAACTTGTGAATATCTAGAAAAGAATGCTAAAATATGAGAGTGAAATAGAGACTGTACTCTTCCTCCCTTGCTGGCAAAAATCCACATAAATTTCTTCTGGATTCACTGTGCTAAGTGCAGTGATATCGAATGGTGAAGGGATTAGTTAGCGAAGCTTGGCAGTGTAAGGGGATCTGGGTCTGAGCCTGTGCTGGCTTTATCCAAGGAAAGAGGTATGTATGTGTGCCTTAATCCAATATCAGTGCAAAAAAAATCAAGCCATCTCTTGACATAGATCTTGCAGTGCTGGGAGAGTGAAAATCCTGCAGAAAAATCAGTTTATGGAAATATATAAAGGGGTTGTAAAACATGCCTATTTGGGGTTACTTCGTAGTTGTAACCCACTGTTAACAGCTGTTGGGGACATCTTCAACTCACTGTAGTTCATTAAACCACACCTTTACCTTTGAAAAGGTAAAAAAACCCTGTTAGATATCATTCTGTTTGCTCTCAAATACAACCTTGTTGTCTAAGACTAGGTGTGAATCTGTATAATTGTGGATTTTTAAAGACATTGCTCAAAGGTGGCAGATTAATAACCCCATGTCCTACAGTTCAGAATTTTCTGATTTTAAAATGCTACATTTCACTGACCCTAATTCTTAGGTAGGGCAAAAATGCATGGGCAACCTTAAGTCAGATTTTTTGTCTGCATTGAATTGAGTGTCCTAAACTACAAACATGGCACCTATTTAATAATAATTGAAGTTGCACCTGCATATAAGTACATCTGCAACAGAAATGAGGTTAGGTAACCGTTGCCATTCTTTTCATCATTCAGACAAATCTGTCCATTAGGAAATCTCACCACAAATTTACAATGGAAATCAATTGTTGTTTTAACTTTATGAAGAAAGGAAGACGGAGCAGAGAGCTGTGAAAACCTATGAGAGGAACCATGAGTAGATTTCAGATTTCTGTCATTACCCAATACTACAACTGATAAATTTCATAATGATTTATGCTCATCTTATTATTACATATGCATACTTAAAAGATACAGGTGTACAGTAATGGGAAATTTGGATAGCACCAGAAGGGGTGTGTGACAGAAATCACTTTTATTCCTGTGGCATAGATTATATAGACATTAATTAACAGTTTCAGGGAAAATATGGAAAAAGATTAACTCACAATACATAACCTCTATCCAAATTCCCAGATAGTAGTAACTGATCTTTTGCACGAAGGATATTAGATGGAAAAACCATGGGATTTCACGGTTTGTCCAAAAGAGAAGATCCCATTTGTGGAATGTTATTTTCCTTGAAGTCGAGGGTTCTCTGACACAGATATTAGAACAGAACTCTTGGAAGTATTTTACAGTCTTGTCATCTAGATCATCTGTCTCAGAACCAGCTCTTATCAGTTTGTTTCAGGGCTCAACTTTTAATTTTTAAGTTATTGCAAGCACATTTTTTGCATAAGTCAAAATCTGCAAAAATACTACCTGAGACCCTTGTAAAACAATATTTTCCTAAATTGTAGACCTCAGTGCTACAATATCCCCACCTGAATTTTTTGGTCAAAATACAACAGAATATAGCATGTGAAACCTTGTACTTTGATGGCTGATACAGTGATGTGCAAAGTAGGAGAAAGTCCAAGGGTCTGAGTAACAAGATATATTAGTATGGGTTAGCCAATGCTCAGGTGAGCAAGTAACCCAACTAGGTCTTTCAAAACACATTTGGATATCCCTGCATGATATTGCATCATGGACATGAATCTATCAAAGTGTCTTCAGGGTAGAAAGCATCTTTATGGATGCTCTGTGGCATATTTCTGGTGGTCATGGAAAATGGGTCATCAGTCATGTCTGACCATATTTAGATGTAAAAACAGGAAAAAAAAGGTGCAAAGTATTATATTAAGTTTCTTATGAAATATCAGATAAATTATGCCTCTAGTCATTAAACTGTGCGAAGGATCCAGGGAAAAATACAAGAATAAGCATGGCAAATATCCTTGCTTTATTCACAATGCTTCTATTTTATCCACCTTGTTTTGGGGGTCTTTTCATAGACATGTATGAAAATACAGATGTACAGGAACTGCAAGTGATTAACAAGTGCAAGACTGAAGGGATAAGTAAGCATCATGCTGCCAAAGGTTCTGACCTGACAAAACCCTGAAACTTCTATTACTCTTGTTAAAAAGCAACATGATGTAATGTTTTAGATGCATTTCAAAAGCTTGCAAGTTTAGCTTTTTTATTCTCCAGATTTTTTTTAGGCAGAATATTCAACTGTGAATTAGAAACTGCCAAGTCATAAACTTTAATAATATTTCCCCTCAATTTATAAAGTTGGATTATAATGGCAGAGATGCCATCAGTATTTCATTACTATTAATCCAAGTACTACCACCCAGGATCAAGGAACATATTTCAGTTGGAAGTATGATGTTCAGAAGTTCAAAACCATTGCTCACTTCCTTCAATTACTATGATTCCCACATTTTGGACAGTCTTGTTTTCTGATTTGCTCCCTTCTCTCAGATTAGGCTGTTGATTGTAAATGTTGATTCATGAATGACTTATTGCAATACTTTGAGTTTCTTGAAAGAATTCTTCAATTGAGAAAGAAACCCAGCAAACAGCATTTCTCTTTGCACCCTCTTATCATACTAATCCGGATGGCCTTGATCATTGCATAACTCAAATCTTCCCCTATTGTGCCATTCCTCTAGATACCATCTATAAACCTGCCTGCTTTCCTACAGATACTGGATCTAATGAAGTCCCTGTAGTCTCCAGTACTGTCAAAAGGAGACCCACACCTCACCTCACAGACAGCCTTGAAATTCTCTGTTGAAACACACAGAAATTTGTTACTCTGAATCTGATTACCCAGCCTGGAATTTAAGTAAGATGATATATCAAAATGCGTTACCCTCTGATATCTACATAGAAAAGTTTTGTGGAGTCTTTCCAAGCCTTTACATCTTTCTTATACTTTAAAAGGATATTGCAATAATCCAGTGGGAAACTCGATGTTGAACGATTATTTACTTTTGCCTAAGAACAGAAATTAAGAACAAAAAAGTATTAAATCATTCATTCTATGTCAAACTCTCAATAATTCTTAATTTTATATTGTTATCGAAAAATACATAGAATGCCAGATGGTATAAAATACTTTGCTACTTGAAAGATGGCCTAGTCTTTACTTATGAGAGACAATAATAACAACAATAATAATATTTTGATAAAAATTATTTCAACAAAATTCCCATGCATTTGTCTTCCATATCTCCTATGGAAGCCAGTGATATTGCCAACAGATGAGGCTGCTTTTATTGGAAAGGGAATTTTAGGGGAGCCTGATATGCACTGGCTGGGACTGCTAACTAGGTTAATTTCATACTAGTCCCCTAGGAAACTCATGATGGAAACAGACACTGTGACTCCACTATATTATCTGTTGCAGATGTAGAAATTCTCATTTGCATCAGAGCTAGTCCTTCTATTGCTAAGGAATTTCTGTGAGGGAGAAAAACCTCAACAAACAACCCACTACAAAAAAGAAAAACAAAACCACAAAAGAAAGCTTCATATTCTGAAACATGTTTCTCTGTACTTACCCTCTTAATACAGGATATGGAGTTCTGTCAAAGAATACAGCTTTATCAGCAGTAATTGACACTATAACAATCTCTTCCACTCACTAGAGAGGATACTACAAATGTAAATGTCTTCCACCTATCCCAGACCATCTCAATGGAAAACTGATTTAATATTTTCCCTGTAAAATATTTATTCAACTGTGTAAACTGGTAATGTTTATCCTGTCAAATGCAATGTTTTCCTATGAAAGAAAAGCCCACCAAACCTTTTAAGAGAATGTATGTATTTCTCTATAAGAGCAGGTAGACACAAAACCCCGTTGCTTAAAGATTTTGTAATTCCATGTAATGTCTATAAGAATATGGCACTCACCATCCCGAACTGGAAAACAGAAGAATGACTTTTATGATGGCAAAAGTTTAAATATTCCATGAGGCACAGTTTAGCCTCTGCGATTACACCTGCATGCTTGAAGTGGTTGCCTGTCTCATTGGTTTGCAGAAATTCTGTTCATCTGCAGTAACTGCCTTAAAATAACATTGATGTCTAATCACTGCAGCTTGATTTTCTTCCTCATTCAAGCATGTGCTTCCTAGAGTCTCATATGTAGAAGGAACATAAGGATTTCCTTTCTCTTTTACTTCTGTATCTCTCCTTTGGTCTGCTTTGGAGCCCGTAGTGATTCCAGGGTTGCCTAAAACATACTGCATTCATCTCTTTGACACCATTTTAGTAGAAAGATGAGATTATGAAAGACTGAAGTATATCAAGTCACATTGCAAAGGGGACCTTGTCACTGTAACTTAATATTTGATATAATAATCTTTTCACTGTAATGTTCTTATAATCATCATTAGTTTGTAAATTGAGACATTTTTGATGCAACAAGAATTGCTTGCTCTGTTTGCAGCAGTTATATGATGTCATAATTCAAAGTCAGATTCAAAACTGTAGAAAAATATTAATATATCTATGCTTATATATGTATGAATATGTGTATGTAAGTATCTAACAGAAAAAAAGACTGCAACATAAATACTAGGTAATATTTGTAAATCACATTCTGGTTGAATATTTCTAGAGAAAAAATGAAAAAGTGTCACTTGGAATGGAAATAGATATTCTTGTAATATGAACAATTTATTCATAGAAATGTCATAATAGACATAACAGTAATACCAGCATGCTAAGAGCAAATTATATTTAGGAGCAAGTCTGACCTTATTTGTCACAGACTCATTTTTCACTTTCAATCTTGGTAATACTAATTTTCAGAAAAACAGAGGAAAAATTGTTGACTGGATCTTGCAGTTTATCAAAAGCTAGGGAACTGAATATTTTTGAAGACAGCTATTATTTCTTATTGAAACTACCTGTGTGTCCAATTTAGGAAATATGTGACAGAGGCAAAGGTTTTTAAAGCAGGCACCATTCTTTTGTAAAAGGAACACACACAAACACACACATACACCCCCCAAAACAACAGGCAGAGCTCTAGACTACATGACTTTCAGCTGTTTAACTGAATGTTTAATCCAAGACTAAAGCTGTAAACTCCCTTCTGAAGAGAGGCATTGCAAATTATGCTTCTCATTTCCCTGTCCTTTTCCTTGGAAGGAGAAGAGAACACCTACGAACCAGCTTTTGTTCATGGCCGTGCTTGTGAAGCACATGTAATTCATTGCGTTGTAGAGATGGACCCATCTGTCAAGGACAGAAAGAAATTATTAGAATTCAATTTGTAATGATAATAGGACCTGGGATAAAAATGTTTTGGTTCAGCCTGTTTTTCAAATGGGAATGTTGAGCTAATTTGCATGATAGAAAAATGAAGAATGGTGGCTATGCATAGGTTATATGAGTATGAAAAGAAATGCTTGAAAAATAAGTGGGAATATCAGGAGTTCAGAGGAAATTCTTTAAAAAATAATAAAGACTATAAAGATCCCAGAAAAGGTTTAACTATCCTGAACTTTTAAGATGAAGGAACTCGGCATAAGCTATGTCACCCAACCATGTGATGGCCTCTTGACAAAGCACTAAACATTGGGAGGTTGTGGATAATCAGCCTGAAAGGGATCATTAAATTAAAGAGTATGTCTGATATTTAGTGAAAATGTGGAGACTTTTCTGAACTCACCTGCCCTTTGTACATGCCAGATCATCGTCTTAAACCCCAATATATCCATGTAGTTGCTTCTCTTCATATAAATGACTAAATATTCTTGCTTGAGAGAAGGAAACTGACTGTTCTGAAACTAAAATTCACTCCTGTGAAGAACCACAGTAAAGGTGAATTCTCTTCTTCAGTTATTATTTATATCTATGTGGGAAATTAATTGCAATATGAGATGGGAAGACAGACCTTTTCTGCTTGTACAGTCATCTAATGTTTTGGATATTAATTTGAGAGAAGAGGCAATAAGGTTTAAAAAATATTAATAATGAAGCATGAACAGGTCTCACCTTGGAAAAGAAAAACATTTTCATAAGGAAAAATCTGGAATGTATGTTATATTGAATAATTTTTATTGATTTGAACTTGGCAATAAACTGTTTCCTCAGAAACTGTTTCGTTGAACTCACGAAGTTTAGCTCTGAATTCATGACAGTTCACTAACTTCTTGGAAGACAAATTTTATTGCCTTTTTTCACTTTCTCTAACTCCAGCGTTGATGTCTCATGCACTGACACTGTACTAATAATGTCACAAACCTCTCCCCCAAACGGATACGATTCTGAAATAACCCCAACACTGAAAAGTTCCAGAAAGAACAGTGTTAAGTAGGCCAGACTTCTACTGACAAAACCTACAACCAAATTTGCTGTGGAAGGCATTTTGTCTCATTAGAAAGTAAAAGGGCAAGACATTTGTTAAGATGAAAAATAATCTCTCCTACTTAATAAAAACCAAATATAATAGTTGCCATATCAACAGGGACACTCCAAGAGTGAAATTACTACATATTTCATATTCCTAATTCTAACACAAACATAACTTCTCTTTTATAAAATGCAAATCACTGTACATTTCCCACAGTTCATGCTGGATACAGATAAAAATAATGGCCTGGAATAAAATAACTCTTACATTCACTGTTTAAAAATAAAAGGATAATGTTCATTAGTTCTGCTGTATAATCTTCCATACCTAAATCTGCACTTAGTCCTAATCCCTTTATTTTCCTCCTTTAATATATGACTGTGCTTTCACTGAACCACATTAAACTTTTGCATTTTTAAGTTGGATTTCTCCTACTAAACCTAGAAGTTTCAGGTTTGCCACCTTACTGTCTTGTGCAAAAATATACAAGAAAAGGCATATTTATGCACCTCATTTCACATCTGCTTCAATGTTAAGCAAAAAATAGCAAGAAGCAAAAACATGTAAAAAGAGCACAGGAAGAAGAAAATGCTTTTCTCTCCAAACGTTGCAAGGTGATATTGATGACTGGCAAACAGCTGACAGCGAAATACCTCACAGCGTTTTCATTAGGAATATGCAAATTGTTAATACAAAAATGTTCCAGACCATTAAGCATGCTAAAGTCAACAACAATTTTATTAAATCATCCCAAAAACCGACAGGAAGGTTACGCAGTGTCTGAAGGACAAATCCTATCTGCTTACAATGGGTGAGCAGTGTCATGAAAAAACTATGCTGGAAATTAATTTCTCAGGTAACAATAAAACTGTAAATATTACAGCCTTAACTGATAAAATCATGCAGAAAAATCGTATGCACATATACAGTGCAGTATTTTGGCTACCACTCGCTTTGAACTTTAATTACAATCTTCACAAGCAATTATCTGCAGTCAGATTTACACTCTCTGATTTTTTCAAGGCTAGGAAAAGCATCATGGTTTGCAAGAAAGCTGAAAAACTATTTCACTAACTCATTACTTGTCCGATATTATTACTATTTCATGTATCTCCATTCCACTCAAATCATATTCCACTGAAAATTTGTTTTCTTCTGTAATTACTATCATCTCTTGAGGCAGCAGAAGGTTTGAAATAAGTGTACATTGCAGAGAGGTAAGCAGTGCATCAATATGCACACTCCCCTCTCTCCTTGCTAGTGCTTGCACTAGCAGTAGTTTTGCATGCCCAACTGATTGTTTTGGGGGTTTTCCAGGCTTTTCTTTCATAAACTGCTAACTATTTGATTTCTCCTCAGTTAAAGGTTTGCATGATAAAATAATGGCCAACCGTCTGTGACAAGTTATCTGTCTCTGCAGTGAAGTGAAAGCTGATGAACCTTCCATCATTATAGAGGATTTCTTCAGGACAGTGCTGTAGACCAAAGGAGTGGCAGAAATACCAGTGGCACATTACTGTAGCTGAGTTAGACACTCTCAGCCATCTTTAGAACTGATGGATGGAACCAGACACCTCAAGGGCAATTCATTGGAGCAATTTTGGATCACTGTGTTAAGGTGAGCTGAAACTTTTCTGTAGCATCTATTTTTCCCTGTTGATTAGATAGCATTGCTAAAGTGCATCGCTAAGATTAAATTTAGTGTCTAATTTTCAAACAATTAATTTAGAAAATATACATACAATCCTAAAGAGCATCCTAGAATATACGAAACAATTTGTTCTTTCGATAAAAACATGCCAAACACATGCTCTGGACATTATATATCAGAAGGCAAACCAGTCAGAATTTGAAATACAAAAAATCTTAATTTTATTTTCCACTTGTCCTAAGCAGTTCTTTACCTCTTATTATGCCATACACCCTTCTCCATGCTTTTTACAGTTTTGCAAGTTTTTAGGTGTTTGTATTTTCAGAAATTAATAAAATATTTCCTATTTGCACGTGCCGCTTTTACACATTAGGATATTTATGTTCCCTGCTTTGCTCTACATCAAACTCAGATTGTCAGGGGACTGACCACAAAAACCTCCCAAGACCTCTTTCCATGTGGAAACAGTTGCCTGATGCATGTGATTGTATCTATAGCTAAGACTGTTTTTCTTTCTATGTGCATTTCTGTGCTATTATCAGTGTCAAATTTCATCTGCATCTTTTAACATTCATTCACCTGGGAGTGTGAGCGTTTATTTTGTGGAAACACTTCACAAACAGAAATAAAAAAAATTGGTTTTGAATTATTTATTCAAATTCAATACTATTTAAACATTTGTTTCATACATGTTTCTATCCAAGTACCTTCCCCTTGGTTTTCTTTTTCAGTTTGTGGCTTGTATTTTTTGTTGTTGTTGTTGTTATTGTTGTTGTTGTTCTTTGGGGATTTTTTGTTGTTGGGTTTTTTTTGGATTGTTTTAGTTTAGTTTTGTTTTATTTATTTAATTACTCATCTGTCATAATGCTACTTTTATGATTACCAAGCTTCATTGCCATATTACAAAATATACTGATAAAAAGCTGTACTATAACATATACTGCTTAACATGAAGCTTTACATTCACCATTTTAAAATATGATTATTTCATTAATAGTGATAGAAACTGCAACACTGGAAATAGATATTGTTAACTTGTTGTCCCGGTTTGAGACAAATTTTGGGAGGAGACTCCGAAAAGGTTTCTCCTCTAAAAGGCAGAATTACAGTCCCTCCCCACAGCCAAGGTTCGGAATTAAAATCTTGGAGAGACGTGAAAAAGAACTGTTTATTTAACAAGCAAGGTGCACGCAGGCACAAAGAAAACGAAACAAACAAAAAAAACCACAAACAACCCCAAACTTGAATAATATTAGGCAGTAAATCTTCTCTACCGTGGAGAAAGATGGTGGAATTTTTCAGAGTCTCTCCTTTCTTTAGTTCAACTCCTCCTTGAAGGCTCGGCCCAGCTGGGCCAGGGGGTCCGGCAGCGCCTGGCGAGGGTCCCGCCGACTGTCTCCCCGGAGATCATCTGATTGTTCAGATAGGAAAAAAACCCAGGCCGAACAGTCCAAAAAAACCCAAAAA
>VYZT01049912.1:29148-50940 GCA_013400735.1 Pomatostomus ruficeps | reverse complement strand
CACAGCCGGGCAGACTACTGGAAACCAAGGAAAAAAAAAAAAAACTTGCGCTTTTATCTCAAAGAGATAGAAACAAACCATGCCAGGTTTTCTCTCTGCGAGCTCAAGGTCACAGAAACCATTCCTGGGCTTAAGCAGACGATAGGAAAAAGAAAGAAAGAAAAAAACCCAAAAACCAGAGCATAAAAATCACCCCAGGACAGAAAATCAGAAGAATAAGGCTCTTCTTGGATATAAATTACTGTTTCTATAGTTTTCAAAATTTCTTCAATAAATGCGGGATCATCCGTTACTGAGCTCATACATTTTTTCCTTAAAGATGAAATTCAAATTTAAATTACAAAACAATGAAGTTCTAGAAGATGATGGTAAATTTATTATCTCTGAGGAGAAAGGTCAAGGCTATTTGTAGAATGTAGCTATCTTACCAAAGAAACAAACAAAAGCTTTGCCTTACATTTCTGAAGTCAAGACGGTCACTCCTTTATTTACTGAGAGACATTCATTGAAATGCTTTCCTTGGGTATGGCCATAAACAGTAAAAAACCTGTGATGTTTGATAGATAGTTCAGCTGATTTATTAGCTAACAAAAGAATGCTACAAGAATCCAGCCACATCAGCAGGAAGAATGCCAGTTATTTTACCACAACTACTTGAAAATTAGTCACGAAACATTTACATCATCACGGAAAATATCTGCATCCAGATATTATATCCCACTAACTTGGAAATATGGTAGGTATTTAAACAAGCTACAGCTACTGCATAACTAGGCTCATTTACAAAGTTACACATAATACCAATTTCACCTCCTCGGTGTTTCTCAGAATGGGATTTCTCCTCTTAAATGCAGAATGAGACCAGTGTTTTAATTTCTGCTCTAAATCTCACAAAGGACAATGTTGAATGTGGCTCTGCCTCTCAGAGAAACAGCTCTCTGATGTTGAGCTGTTCCTTTCCTTTTTATTAATCTGATTTTTCTCACTCACAAAAAAGATTCACACTTGTCTTGATGAAGGATTCAGAGAATCTCCCAAACACCTTGAATCAATCTGTTGTATGAAGTGCATTCTTTCCTTGATGAAGAGGATTAATGCAAAGCAAATGTCATCACCAAAGCTTATATCAACCCCTTCCAGTCCTCGTCAGTGCATTTTGGCCTTCTCACTTCATCCACAATGGTATTTGTGTGCTTCATCTGAACATGTTCCCTGCCTTTTAAGGTGCAAGGACAGAGAAAGGTTTTCTCAGTTTCACTGACAAATAATGCGACCTGTAAATACTGCCTGATTACAGTACAGGCCAGTCTCTTGCTATCTGAAAATATCACATCAGCCCAACAAAAAAAAAAAAAAAAAAAAAAAAAAAAAAAAAAAAAAGAACTTTGTCAGCAAGTTGTTTAGTTCTAAGGTGGATTTCTTTTCCATAAGAAAAAAAGAGATGGTTTTATAGTCATATAGGGCCAATACTTGTTTCTGTTGAATGAGGTGGAGAACTGTACACAGGTAAGGAAATTAATTAGGTTTCCTCAGGATTTAAGGTCTCCAGGACAGTAACTCAAAAAACAGTAGCGAGCAGAATCTGAACAAAATCCATACTCTTATTAAATTACTTGACTGGATGGCTACAGCTGATCACCATCATCTCATCTATGCAGATCAGAGATCTTTTTAAGCAAAAGAGTTTAAAAACCTTTTCATACAGTATATACACACTGTACTTAAGTTTATTGGGATTTGTGCTTATAACTGGCCATTGGAAGAAGCAGCACAGCATCTTTTCTCCTTCTCATGAAAGAGACCTGGATTTCTCAGGCTCATCAGTACGTGATTGCAGTCCTTCGGGCTTTGTTCTGGAAGAGAAGCCCTTACAGCACAAAGCCCTTATGACAGATTTGCTCTCAGATCTTCATCTTTAGGTGGTAATGCAGAGCACAGAGCTGTCATTCAAGCTTTTCCCACTGTCATCTTTGCTAGTAAATAATGTACTTGATTCAGTACCTTTGCAGCTTTATATGGTTGTCAATGCACTAAAAAATAATAGGCTAGTGCTCCTGCCAGAAATAAGAGAGAGTTATAGTGTAGGGATCATCAAAGGAATCAAATGTGTTACAGTTATATTTTATCCCTCCTTCCCAACTTGGGGTCTTGATTTCTCAGCAAACATTTCTTACAGATTTGCTTATCCCCTTGAAAAATTAGAAGTAATATTTCTGAGAGAAACACTAAAGCTATGTCCATGAGATTCTAAAACCAGCAGGCTGATGATTTACTTTTCAATGACAAAAGGCTTGATCAGCTTTTCTTCACTTCAGGCCATTTTTCTGTGAAGTACCTCTCACTCTAACTCTCAAAAATCATACTGGGACTGAAAGGTAAAAGCACTGTGTGGAGAATGCCCTGCCAGTTCAGCCCTTTACAGCTCCACATTTCTACTGCAGACAATGCACTTGGTTGAGGATGTAGTCACAGCGTTTAATTTGTCTTATTGAAATAAATAGCATAAGCATGTAACTGATGATTACCTATAATGATTTAAAAAGTGATTTAACGTTCCTTTAAATAAATACATCAAAAAACCAACAGCATGGAGTGTTGTGAGGAAACTGACATTAAAAGAGATCTTTTCAAGAAGTAACAACAGTGTTCTGCATTTTAAAAACACTGTTACATCTGAATTGTAATATAATTGCAATTAATTGAAATTAATACCATTAGATTTTTTTCTTTATGTATCACATTATTTGTTTCAGAAATCTGCCAGCTGCAAAATATCCTGTCATTTCTGTTACCTTAATGAATTGATCACAGTAATTTTCAACCAAAGACTCACAAATGAGAGTGATGGTAGGAATATGAGTAATTTGGAAAGCTACAAAATCATAATTTAGAATTAAGTGATAATACAAAAATCTATAAAGAATTAAATAAACTGCCATATTTCCCTGTTTGTATTTTGAATGTATCTGTGCAATTCTTATTTTATTGTACTTTATAGACATACTGTCTCAAAATGTTTCAAAGGATGACATCTACTTTAATAATTTTTAAGAGAAATAGATTTAGATACCAGGGTTGTCCAAAGATATATCAGTTCCTCTTTAAAATTCAAGAAGTCTTTCTGTTTTACTGACAGGATATCTCTAGACTACTTTATTACTTGGAACTACTATTTAAAACAAATACCTGAAAAATTGTGATACCATAGGAGTGACATCAATAGTCCTTCCAAAGATCCACTGCAGACCTAGGATGAGGGTGTCATTGCAATCTGTTCTATTTATGAGAGTCCTGTTTAAGACTCTTCTTTACTCACTTCTGTAGGTCTGGGTTTATAACACATTTGTAGATCCTCCTTTGCAACTCTGTGATCTAGTTTCCTCTTTTACTTTCCATTTCTGCGCTGGTGTCCCTCACATTCCCATTCTAACAAAATCCACTAAACATGTATGTGTAGTAGAGTAAAAGAATAGTTTACTTCAGCTGTGAAGGAGAAAAGCAAGCCTTTTGTGCTACCTTTGCCCAGTCCTTGTTATTGAAACCAGCTTGATGTTATCTGCTTCTATCTCCTTGCCTACTCATGTTAGAACATTTTTTGATTAAGGGAAGATGACCCCAGCAGTAAAACCTTATCTCATTTGTCTATGTCTACACTGCTGAATAAGATAGGACTAGAGAGCAAGCTCAAACCCTGAACTCAACCATTCGTAATGCTTAATAATTAACATATCTCTAGCATGGTTTTCACCTGTACCCTCTAACAGTCTTCTGAAAAATGCTTGGCATTGCAAGAACCAAGGGCCACTCCACCACCCCGAGCTCTCTCCACCCTGCTATCCCCTACCAACCTACTTCCACCTCCAGCACTGTTCCAGCAAGTCTGCCACCTTGAATACACCCACAAGGCCTCTCTGTGACACCTCAGAACCTATAACAGGTGCCCTCAGTAACAAGTTCTGAAAACAACATGCTGGGCTTCAACATTCCTTCATGGTTTCAAACATATTAACTGAAATATAAAGAAAATGAAAAGTCATTACTATATCTTTGGATCCAAGGACACTATCCCAGGCACAGGTCCAAGGCTCAGAATATTACGCGGCTGTGGCCAGTCTGTAACAGCTGTCCTTAGAGCTGTTCCCTGGCTGTTACAAGTGCAGGTGTCACCAGTTATTGCAGGGGTGAAGATGCAGGTCAATGTTACTGCTGATACAGAAGGTCACTAAACTTGTCAAGGCTTAGCTATTTATGGGTCACACATTCTCGGTACGGAGGTCTGAAGGGATATAGAGTTTATACGATGGTTTTGACAAATCAGTTTTCCTTTTTATTTTTTTAATCTAAAGAGACTTCACTAAGCATTTTGGACTTAGGTGCTAAATTCTTTCCTTATGCTAAACACATAAACAATAAAGAAGGACTCAACTTTTTAAAGCATGTCTGATGCTACCTACCCTTTGAACATAGCTCACTACATAAATATATTAAAGACAATTATGTCTTTCCCTTCAACCAATAAGCTTAAATCCACATCTTCCATATCTCCAGCAAACTGCCTCCCAATAAAGCTATAGCTTAATTTGGGACTGACAGTGATATCCAAAGCACCCGTTTAGAAACATTAGTTTGGATAGGCTCCACAGCGGGTGAATAATGTTGTTGGCATTATTATTTTGTTTTAATCGTACATGAAATGGAATGTGCGTAAATTATCTAGGGAGAGATGATTAAACCTATGTATATTGCCTTCCATCCACCAGGATGCTCCAACCTCTAAGCAGTGTGACAAGGGAATGTACCCTAGTAATCACACCTTTTTCCAAGCAATGGTTTCTGAGGGAAGCAGTTGTGTCTTGTCATGGATTGAACACTCTCTTGTCAGTTCATGAGACTGTCCAACAAGCAGTTTCTAGATTTGATTTTTTGGGAAACAGGCTTTGGGTTTCCAAAACATAATGGAGTTCAAATGTAGAGAAGGCAGTGCTTTTCAAGACAAAATAATTCTGCAGTCATACACATTACTACAAAGCCTTAGACATGAAAAGAAGGGCTCATTACATACAGACATCCCCAGATTCAGAATAGCAGAAGAGTATATACCTTCTGAGATATTTTGATCCGTTTCAGGCATGGAAAATTGAACCGAAAATTCAATCTATGTGCATCACAGAAAATCAGTTTAAAGGTGTTAGCAAATGACATTGCTCCATAAGAATAACATAAATGCTACTATCTGAATTAAAATAGCTTCAGACAATACAGAACTCAGTGTTGAAGGAGTTAAGAATTATATTCTTGGTTAGCATAGGAAGTTGAATGGGAAAAAAAAGTGCTGGGAGAGAATCTGCCTGGCCTCTGCAAGTGCAGCAAAAGATTATCAGCTTTGGAGAGAATAAGTACTTCTGTCTTGGAAAAATTTTTATGGTGTGTTTCAAAAATAGTTCTGTGCATGAGTCATCCCAAGACTATTGTTAAATCAATGGTTGCCTACTGTTGTGAACGGCCTCAATTAAGAACCAGAGTAAACTCCACAGATTGATGAAAATTCTTCTGTTAAGACACTTCTTAATGGACAGCTTTATCTAACTACATAGTGCAGTGAAGGAAAATATTTCACTCATAAATTTATGTCATGAGTTCTTTGAATGAGTAAGTTTTTTCCTTTCCTGAGTCAATACGAATCTAATAGGTCAATAATTACAGGGAGCAACTTGAAGCTTGAATAAAAAAAGAAGACATATATTCCAAAAGATAATTCAGAGCTTAAGTTTAAAGTAATGTCAAAATAAAGTAAAGATAAATATGTGAGTAAGGAGAGTGAACAGAAACCTTGGATGTGGCTAATACTGTATCTCATTTCCGTAGAAAGAGACCATAACACTTATCAGATAAGAGAAGCTTTAAAATGCATCCATCTAGAATGAGGAGCTTTGGGAAGAAAATATTGAGGAACACTGTGAAGAAAAGTTTATTTTCATGTAAATGTCCAAATCTTAAAAATTATTGTAACAACATAGTCAGAAATAGCAGAAAATTGAACTTGATTGCCAGAAATGTCCTTTGAAATCCTCTTTCTGAGACTTACAGAAAACAAACCTCTGATAGCCCTGAGCATGCACACTTCCTCTCCAAAAAGTTCTAGGTTCTCAGTAAGACACTTTCATGACTTTCCTAGAAACTTTGAAACTGCATAATCAAGAGTAACTTTAGTTTAAATAAATATAATTTACAGNCCAGATGGTTTATTCAGCACCGGTATCGTGCCACGGAAGCACCAGGAAGGGGGGTTACAGTTACATAAATACCGACACGAGGGGGCGGGTGTAGGGTACAACATCCAATAGGGGGAGAGAGCTAGGTTTGAATTTGGCAGGCCTTCTATAGGATTACACAATACAGAGCCCTCTGTGGGGTGGAGAACTGATACCGAGGGTGGGGAGGGTACATAGCAGAGCCTGGCCATGGGATAGACCGAAACTGGCCAGAGCACACCGCAACATTCATGTTCCTTCTTTCAAAAAGAAGTTTATATAACACTAATAGGTTTTAAAATGGCCTCTTGCTTCCTCTTACAAATTTGAATTTAACTTAGGTTCTACTCTCATCTACAAATATAAACCATCAGGTTATGAAAACTCAATTATTCTTAATTCTCTGTGTGTAAGTGTATATGTGAAGGTGGGCCAGAGAGAAAGAAGACTTTTCTATTAAGGAGGTAATAACAGGGCAGGAAATAGGATCTGTTGTAATTCTGATTGATGTCCCTTTGTTTAGTCTATGAAATACTGAGATACATGACAAAGAAACCAAAATCTTTCCAAAAAGAGTCAAGGAAGTCACTATACCCCATAAGCAGAGGAATAGAGGGAGCTACTCCTGTGTTTGCAAATTTCCCTTTTTCATAAAATCATGTTTCAAATTTGTGATGTATCAGTATCTTAAATTTTTTCCTGGGTCTGCATTTAACTTTTTCAATTCTTAAAGTCAAACATTTTTATTCTGTAAGTTCAACACTTGGTGCATTTGACAAACTAGAAATAGTTTTTCTACCCTTTCCTGTAACTGCAGTTTTTAAGTAACATGATGCAAAATGAAACATACTCCATATCAAACACCCTTATTGTGCTAAATGTTCCCAATGGCATCTTTTATTTCTGCTCCATCTTCATCCATTGAAGGACTGCAGCTAAGGCTGATGTCAGATGAGGAGACATGAGTAGAGATGATGATGGTGATAATGACGATAATTTGACAAAGTATAAATTCTTCCACAAAATGTATGTTCAGTCACTCCAAAATGATGTGAGTGCAAGCCAAATGTGCTGATTACCAGAATTTTCAAAATTTCATTATATACATACAAATGTAGGACTATCGTTATGCCTGTTTAATCTGGTGCTTTGAACATTCATACAAAATAGGGCAGTCCATGATTAAATTCCCAGTTTTCCCACACACCCTAGGTTAGCATCCTAACTTCAAGGTACAAAGCAGAAATGGGAGAGCATATTTAGCTTTAACTCTGTTGTACTTTTTTAGTGCTTTTAAATCCAGTGGTTCTTGAAAGGTTTTCTGAACCTCATATTATCAAGCTATTGCTCTCTCTGGCTCGGTATAAAACGGAGTATCCCCAACACGTGGCTATCCTACCCATAAATTTCCCAGCTTTCACACACTCCATATCCCACCTCTTACAGTTCTTGTCTGAACTCAGGTTTGTTCTCTTTCTGACTGAGGGTAGGAATCTGAAATAGTTTATTTCATAGTTTAAATTATTAATTTCTCCTGAGTATATAGGTTTTCTGACAATAATGCAGAGAAGAGACTATATAAGTCTTCTCTTACTTCTGCTTGAATTGTCCTTTTTTCAAAACCATTCACATCTTAGCACTTGGCATTAGAGAAGTTTAAGATTTAATTCCCATAAGCTGAACTGAAAACTAAACCTAAGCTGCACAGTGCAGATGGGTGTTATAACACTCAAACAGAAAGAAAGATTTGGTTTTCTCCAGCAGCTTCGTCTGGATCTGGTCCATCTTCTTTGCTTTTTCTTACCTGTGCTTCAAGAAAATTGTTTATACAAGGCCACAAAACACTTCAGTCTCAAACTAAGTGATTTTTTTTCCATCATTCTGGGACCTAAAGTGAAAAAAATAAAAAACCCCAAACACAAAACACTGGTTTCTCAGAACAAAAATTATTTTTATTGCTTAATTCAGAAGCTAAATTTAAAAATCAATTCTTTGCACAACCATAACATATAATCAGTCTCATTGACATAAATGCACTGAAGAACACAAGTGAATTGAAAACTATATTCCTCTTTTATTGCTGAGATCTGTCACAAGTAATTTTAGAATCACTTATTGATCTTTCATTATTAAGATTTAGAAAAGCACTCATTTTCTAATCTGAGCACTTCTGAGTTTATTCACAATAAAAATAATTACCTTACCAACTTCAAAACAAAATACTTAGAAAAACACCAATAAATTACCCCAAATATGACTCCAATATAGAGAGAGATTTTCTCCATCAGAACTTTTGTTTTGGTTTGCGTTTTTTTGGAGGGTGAGCTGTTTCTTTGGGTGTTGTTTTTTTTTTTTTTTACTTTTTAAGCCACACTATCTTCACCCCTTTTGTTCAGGATAATGACAGAAATGTATGACAAAATCACTAAATAAACACAATTCTCTAAGATAAAAAATTAACTGCATAGTCATATATGCATAACAAAACGTGAGTGTTGGTTTTTAAAGAAGAAATCAGTCTCATTGTGTTCACTCAAAATATGACTCATTTTTTACATTCTCTCCTTCAAAAATTCTCATTGAGAAATGAATGGAAATTGAATTCATTATATATACATCCAATTTGCTCCCCTTTGAGTGTCATTGCCTGATTTTATTTGATAATTCTAAATGATCCATATCACTACAAGAAGACTGATAGGCAGGGTTTTTTAAAGATTATCACTTCTTTTACTGTATTTTTGTAACATAGGTTAGCTAAGGTTTTGATAAGGTCTAAAAGAAACAGAGAATATAGCTCTCATATGTGGGAGAAAAAACACATGAGACAGCACTATTTCCTATCAAAGCAGAAAATATTGAATATTTCTACCTGTGCCAAGTCTGAACACACTCAGCAAAGAGATGTTGCACACATCAGAAAAATATCTTCTCCATGACTATCACAGACCAGCTGCCAGCAGGGGGTAGGTCTGGGGTAGCTGCATTGCTGGCGTGGGTTCAACAGCCATAGCTTTGGGCTTGTCAATGAACAAAACCCTCCTGCTCCTGCAGACCTTTCTGGGGCTTCACACCGTCTGTAAGAAGATTCTCTGTAACTCATACAAAATACGAGTGCAGAAAAATTGTGCCATTTTTTCGCTTCTGTTGGATGTTATATCCACACTAGAGGATCCTTTCAAAGCACTTTTCAAATGGAGCATGTTAGCAACTTTGGAGTACTTTAGCAACCTGCACTTAAGTGAATTGACCAACAAGATTTTAAGTCTTTGTGTTTAGGTACATCCACTGGTGAGTAGGCAGGACCAGGATGACATTTCTTTTATTACATCTAAAATAAAATCAGGGAAGACATAACAATCCCCATCTTCCCCATTTTTGTCATTGTTCAGTGTTGGAGACTGTAGAAAAAAGTCCATTATTCTGGAAATTCAGAAGTTTGCATGCATAACATGGCTTTTTGGTTTTATTTTCTTCAGTTTAAGTAATAATGTGCTTATCTAGTGTAGAAGTATCACCCAAAATTTGAAGTCTGTGATAAGTTATTGTACTATGGGACACAGAGTGGATACAACAAACTGTTTAGCAGTCAAAAATGTGCTAAAGGCAGTATGATAAATCTGTTTTGAGTCCACTAATCACTTTTTACATGAAAAAGGATACCAATACACAAATGAGGGAAAAGTTAGAAATAAAGTAATTTTATTTACCTTTAGATTTTTAAACTGATGCCATTCATACTTGTACTAACCCCTGGTTTGTCTTTGTAGTCAACAGAGACAAATCGGTAGCTCCAGAACACAATTCCATTGACCCATTTTAGACCTTTCTGATGAAATTAAATGTGTCCTTCAGATGCCTATTTCTAATCACTGAGAATAAGCCAAGATGCTTAGTTCCCATGCAGCTACTACTTTGCAAGTTTCATTTGGTTTTATGAATCTCACATAAAGTAACTGAAATTCAAAATGCCACTGGCAAAGGCTCCTCCCCATGAAGGAACTCTTTAATGTGAAGTGTTTGAGACCTTGCTGACCTTTCCTGTGACCTTCCTGCACACACAGAACACTATGAGCCCTTTGGAAGAGGCCGTAATATTTCACTGTGTCTGTCACCACAACTCATCGCTGTTTGAAAGATAGAGGATAGGAACCGTAGCTTGCAATCAGAGATGACAGGTCCTCTTAGACATTCCTTTGCCCTCAGCCAAGAGCAGGTATATTTTCTGTCAGATTTGTCAAACTGTATTTTTCCATGAAATTACTTAAATGATTTAATGAATTATTATTGAGAAAAAAATAACCATACTAGGCAACCTAACCCTTTGATGTTCAGCTACCCCAGATTTGTGAATAGGTGAGCTCTTGAGCATAAAAATCCTGAAAAAGCTGTACTCAAATGCTTTGGTCATGCTAACTGCAGTAGTTGTAAAATGTTCCTACATTTCATTTTATGACCATGATGATTTTATATAAAACTTATACCCATCCTTTCAGTGATTTGTGTGGGACAAAAAAATCTGTAGATCTAGATGGTTAATGTGCAGGCTAATGGGAGCTACAGGGTAATAGTCTGCCCTTAACTCACTGACTTCTTTCAAAGATCCAGCTCTCTGTGCAGCCTATTAATCTACTAATGAGCCAAACCATTTCTAAAGTATACAGGCATCGATGCCAGACTTGCAAGAATTTGTTAGCATCTCACTGGTTTTCTTCAATGTCAAAGCATTATCCATAGCATCAAGCTAGTCTATTTTAAGAAGTGCTTTCAGTAAGGATGTCCTTATCAGGAAAGATTTTTTATTTAATAGGAAAAAGATATACACAGTATACAGCACAGATGAAGTAAAATTTAATGAAAAAAATTCTACTGACATTAAAACAACCCAAAACAAACAGTTTGTTTCATATCTGATACCACACCACAGTTCTACAACATATTTTTATACTGGAAAATTGAAAAGGTTTAGAGGACTGGTTCTGACATCATCTGTATCCATAGCTAATCCTGAGTACTTCCTACACAGAATAATAGGGAGGGTTGCGGACAGATATGGGTTCTCTGTATGGATCTTTTTGTATTGCATTTCTTTTCCTCCTTTTTGATCTATTTAATTGCCTGTTTTTCAATTGCCAAATCTTTTTGTCAGGGTCCACAACTAGTCGGTAAAGCATTAATATCCTTTATAAATAGAATGGGAAAAATAATCTTTCCAGCCAGCAGAGATAACACAGCTTACACATGGCATCTGAAAAACGTACTTTTCAGAGAGAAACAGGGCTTTCATAAATAGTTTTTGTTTGTTCAAAGAACAATTAAAGTACACAAGACACAGCAGAGTATCCTAACTAGCTCACATGAAGAGTGGGTTAGTTAGGATACTAAAAACAGTATAGTTGGGATAACAGACTCTAAGTCCCAGCCAAAGAAGGAAAACCAGGATTACCTTGCATAAACTGCAATGTGCCTGTGAATTCATGGCCTTAATTTAATGGCGTCACATTTAAAAAAAAAAAAAAAAAAAAAGACTGGGTATATGATGTAATTGAGGGCAAAGAATGTTTATGATGTACCTAGTATAAACAAATTTTTAGAATTAAATACATTTTAAAAGATAATATTATTGAAATACTTTGTCTATGATAACTTCTATTTGAGAAGTTGCACAAGAAACTTCAAGGACTTTGTTTCCATTTAGCTGTTCTAGTTCTTTTCTGGGTATGTAAGGTTCTTATATAGCTTGTTCATTCTATATCAGAATGGCTAATATCTGAGATTTAAGTTGTCCTCCTTTTGGCCTCATCTTCATCTATTCAGGCATGCTGGCTGGCTGCCACTGCTCTGCAGCTGTCTAGGCTCTGTCTCTGTAGTTGGGGCAGTAGCCACACTGTGTAACCCTAGTTTGACCATAACTTGGATTGTGTCCTCTGCTATTGTTTTCTGATCTTATTTTATGGTTGGATTCCAACCTGCTCTGTAGTATATTAGCTATAGAGATCTTCAGAGTAACCCAATGCTCTAAAAAACCCTGTGATGTTGGTGCTATGAGAAGCAAAAATCTCTAGGATAAGGGACAAATTACTTTCCACAGCAGACAGAATCACTACAAAGGAAACAAAAAACTATGTTAACAGCAAAGTATTTTATTTACATGGAACTGTAAGTTAAGTAAGTAAGACATTTGGACACAAAATTCAGAATAACCTTCTGCATCAATAAATGCAATCTCATATTATTTCAGGTTACTAACTCAAATAATCCTGTTAATATCCTAAATGCATGGAATAAACAAGATCCAAAACTGTTGTTATATTGATACACATTTTCAGAATAAAGGCACATGAAGATATCCAAGATTGCTTTACCTGGCCAATAGCTTCAAGACTCATGCATGATGTGCATGAGTCACAGCAAATGACGAGTGAAGGTCCAACAGTTTTATGGAATCCTGATTTGTCTTTGGGAGAAACTCGAGAAAGTTCTCTTCACTATTTTTGTCAGGAACTTAGTGATTACAGTATAGTATTTTCCCAGTTTCTGGGAATTTCACTCTGTAGAGAACTGCAAGACAGAAACTGACAGCACATTTCCCATGATGCCATAATATTTCTCTGTGTTCAGATGGAGCTCAGAGAAAAACTCAGTGTCCTCTGAAACATATGCAAAGCAGTTAATCAGCAGACAAAGCACTGAGAAGAGTCCATGGATTGCATTGACTCTGTTGTCTAGAACAAGAGTTTATACACATAGTTTACACCCGAGCCCTCCCATATAGATGTCTCAATTCCCCACCTAAGTCTCACCCTAGACCACAATAAATTGTTGCAGAATTCAAACTATTTGACAAGAAGTAGATATTTGAATACCAATTCAGTATCAGACTTGTGCACCCAAAGACATTACTGACAATGAGACAATGACTGACAAAAAAATGGAAACACAAAAAAAGAAATTATTGTTGTTGATTTAGTGGTATAAACAAAACAGAATAGTGTGATCATGGGGCACCAGCAGAAGCTCCATCAGGCCTAATTGTTAAAGAATAAGAAAGTCACCAAAAAGTAAGAGGATGTAGGTGAACACCTGAAAACACATTGCCATGCTACATATTTGTTGGGGAAAATAGAGTTTGGATTAGCAGTCTGAGATCTTCCCCAAATAGAAAGTTGACTTCTGCTTCCTCATACTTCACTTTGGAACCACACACATAAGTATTGTATGCTTTCTTCTTCAAAAGTCTCCTAGTGTTAATTTGTTTGTTTGGAGAAGAACTTGTTTGGTATGTATTCCCCAAAATCTAGACACATATTTTTGACCTAATCAGTAAATAATGTAAATACATTATATATTGATGATTTTTACAGCATGATTTTGAAGCATGTCAAGCACTAGAATCCCAACCATACTTCTATTCCTAAGGTTTTATCCACTTTGGAAAAATGTGATTATCCCAGAAGTGAGTTGCAAAGTAAACCAGGATTTTATTAAGAAGACATAATGACATGAAGTGAAAGCTCTTAATGTATGATTTTGATCATATAATCCAGTGCTTTCAACACAATGAATAACAAGTGAAATACTGAAGATTAGTTCAATGTACTCATGGTGCTCAAGATGTTCATTATGTTCTGTAAACCTGTTCAGGAGCTGGGCTGTCACGTTCCCTTGAGTGCAGAATGTGATCCCATCAGAGTACGCTCATTGATGTGTAACATTTCTGCAAACCCAGCTACTCTCAAGGGCCTTTTTCAGTCTGTTATAGCTGCAGGGTGGTTCACACGTAGTTCCTTAGGCAGCCCAACTCTCAAACAAGCAGGGGTCTAGGTACCTCCATGATGAAATCCAGAACCTTTTAGGAGGAAGCCTTTTTCTTTTTCCTGATGGTAAAGCAAAGAGATTTGGGAGCATTCAAGCATGATGTTTGTCTGAACAGTTAATCTAAGTTATGTACCTATATAGAACAGACACCTTCATCCCCTGAGACTTAGAGCACTGACTTAATATTTGAGCACAACGAAATAATGAAGGATGTCTCTCTTCATGCACAATTAGCAAACTTGACGACAAAGAGTTTCTAAGAACTTCTGTTCAGACCTCCTGCAGTAGTATCTACATTTCAGAGAGTTATATAGCATGAGCCTGAGCTGAACTATTTATTCCCCACTTTTCCTGCTGAATCTGGATCATAGCACAGAAAAAGACTGAAATACTCAAAGGATTCATAAGACAGAGAAGAAAGTAAAATAGACCTGTTTCTATCCTAATTGTAAGGATGCTTCCCTGGGACTGATGCTTTCTTACTTCTGGCTCTGTATATGACTCTAAGTATGATTTGCACTGTTCATAACAACATGTTGTCAACATCTTTTTAGATTATAATTATTGATATATTGGATGCTTATATAATAAATATTTAGGCAGACTGGAATTTTATTGAAAAAGCTTTTTTTTTTTGGCTATTTCATTTCATTTTCTTTTAAAAGCAAATAAAAATAAATAAGTCAGAAAGAAAATTCTCCTGCTAAGAAATTTTGTAATCTAATGAAGTTAGGCGTATCTTACAATGATAATTTACAATTGCACAGTTGCATCTAAACTGAGAAACTGATATAAAAAATGGATCTAGACTGACCAAAGTCTATCACATGGATTATAATGGAAAGATGCATCAGGCCTCAAAACAGCAAATGGTAGTTTAAAACTTCTCATGCATTTGCAACTTCAAAACTTTGCCTTTTTTTTTTTTTTATTTTAGCAGTCATAGAATGAGATATGAAAGGAAAACTATCTTAACAGTCAATACTTACAAGCAGAATTTACAGAGGCACACAATTAATTCATGTCCAGTACCATAGTAAAACAAATATTAGAACAATACATAAAAATAGCAGTTATCTTTTAAGATTTACAGAGACTATTCAAATGACTCACATTATTCCTGCAACCAGCAAAACGGACACATGAAAATTTTTTGTCAATGGATTTTGTGAATTTAATGTGTTGCTTTCTGAGCTACTATACTGTAGCAACTAATACTGTAACTGTAGCAACTAACACTAAAAAATATTTGATGCATGTGTTTTACTCTATGTTCTTTTAGTGTAAATGCACAGAACTTTTTAGACAGAATTCTTGTAGACAGATTTTTAAAAGCATCTTTCAAAGTAAATTGAACAGCAGAAGTATTTCCTTCTATTTGTTGTTTTGTTTTGTTTTGTTAGATGTTTGGGTTTGGGGGTTTTTTTGTTTGTTTGTTTGGGTTTGGGTTTGTTCAGCCCCACAAGCATTAATATTACAGTAGCATCAGTTATTTCCTGTGGTTCACCTGAATGGTTTAGCAAAATAGACAGATGTTAGTGGATCAAATCAACCACTTCTCTGGTGAAAAGATGCCACTTTCTTTTTTGAAGAAGGCCAAAATCTTCTTTTCTGTGGCCACTCTTACAAAAATATCTCATGGTATCTCCCTACAATCAATATAGTTCTACAAGGGATCAGAATCCAGCAAGAAGAGTTAACAAATGGTATCAGTGTCCTTGCATGTTCATGCAAGATTTCACACTTTCTGTAGTCAGAAATTTGAGTATCATAAGAGTGACTAGAACAGAAAGATGTTTTTTAGGATTCTTTTAAAATGGAGCTACTAAGCTCAACACATTCTCTTACAGACATTGGACTTTTCCTTCCTTTGTACTCACGGCAGAGAAAACAGAATAGTTCCATTATTTTAATATAATTATAAATTACACAAAAAAAGAAATCACTTGCCCCACAGAGAACTGTGGTCATTGTGGCAGGAATACTACTGGTTGCATGGCAGTATAACCAAAGTAGCAAGGAGGGCAAAAAGGGCGTGTAACTAGTTTGCTATTTTGGCAACTGTAATTTAACAAAGGGCCATGTTGCTCTTGGGATTTTGGTCACCTGTCTTTCAGCAATACAATCCTTCTATACTCTGTTGCAACAATGATTTGTATAACTGAATATGCCAAAGTGCATTTCCAACAACAACTTGAATATTAACTTCAGAGCTGACAGGCATGAGCTCCCACTGTATTTTCAGTGATATTAGACAAAGCACTGATCTGGGAGTTGAGTGACCTACCTGAGTTTTTACCTCCCTTCTAGAAGAAAGGCTTATTATCTCTCCCAGGTTTCCAGATTGCTTTTCAATTATCTATTCATCTCGTACAGTTCTACTGACTAACTGCTTCAGCTGATAACTGCCAGCTGCCTCAAGTTCTCTGTGATGCCTGATAGAGATCTCTCAGAGTCAAGTCTGTTCCTGTAGTTACAATGTGCTGTGTTCTGTGTCACCGTGAGCTGCAAAAGAAAAGAATTTTTTTGGGCCTAGAATAGACATGGTTGATGGCTACAGAGAAAACTAACCTCAATGGAAAATCATGCTTTATGATTTATTATATTATGATATATATATATTATCATAGAATTCTAAATTCTAATCATATTTATATGAATTTTGTCACAAAACTTGAAGTACATGTATCTCTTTCACTAACAGGACCAGGATTAAATTTTATGCTAGTGACAGAGCTATTTGGGTCTGTGAATGAGGGTGGAGTGAGACACAGGCCAACAATTATTACTTGTTGATATAAAGCTTACAGAAGGTGGCCTAGATGATTTGCCAATATAATATTCATTATATTATCCTGTGTATCATTTGGAGAGGAGAAGAATGTGCACCACATCAGCCTGCTTATGGACATGAGAGAAGTTTGAGTTGTGCATTTATGGAACCAAAATAAGTGCAGAAAAAATAGAACGTAATCAGAATGTAATCTGATGTAGGCCAGAATGACACATGATAATAAACATGCACGCTTTAGATTCAGACTCTGTTACAAAAAGGCACAACCTGTGATGGAGCAGAGAGATCAAAGCTTAGAAGAGGACCTGTAAAATTCTGGGTTCAGCTAAAACTGTGTGACAAGTGGCATATGGAGAAAAGGGACTATTCCAGTAGAGGACTTACCCAAACAGTTAGTGAAGAGACTTACAGAAAATACCATCAGGTATTCAACGTTTGTAGCATTTTCTTTTTCTCTAGTGAAAAATAATACTTACAAATATTTTATGTTAATATCACTAAAAAAAATCATGCAGCGTGGACTGTATAGTACAGCAAATACTGTGTGTGTGATATACCTTATCACATATATCATTGTGTAAAATTTATTGTGTATAATATATAAGATACATTTATAAATTAAAAAGATATACTCATATCTATATAAATATATATTTATTTTCATTAGGGTATATCAGTGGAGGAAATAGAACTATGCAATGAAAACCAGGTATCATTTCTATCTTCATGCATTTATTTTTCAGTTTCCTTTTGTTGTGGTTTTAGTAGAGGGGAGGGGGACATAAAGATGGCTCCTGTGAGAAGTTTCTGGAGTTCTTCACCATTTCCAGCAGAGCCAATCTCTGATGGCTCTGAAGATGATGGACATGTCACTGGCCATGTTTGGGCCAATTAGAAAGGTTAGTTACGCCTCTGTGATGACATATTTAAGGAAAAATCAAAACAAAATGCACACACACGCAGCTGCTTTTAGTTAGAGAAGGAGGAGGATGTGAGAACATGTGAGGGAAAACAACATGGAGGCACCAAGGTCAGTGGAGAAGGAGGGAGAGGAGGTGCCCCAGGCTCTGGAGCTGAGATTCCTCTGCAGGCCGTGGTGAGCCCATGGTGAGGCGGGGTGTCCCCCCTGCAGTCCATGGGGTCCATGAGAGATGCAGAGCCACCTGCAGTCCGTGGGTGAGGTGCCAACATTGGAGCGGGAGATGTCAGAAGCCGCAGCAGCCGCAGCAGCCATGGAAGAAGCCGCAGGAGCCGTAGATGCCAGAGAAGCCGTAGCAGGTGCAGCCCAGTGAGAGACAGAGACTGAGATAAAAGTCCCGCAGTTTGTGAAGGAGGTGACCACGCTGAAGCGGGTGGATGTCGGAGGAAACTGCAGTCCAGGTGGGAGACCCGGTTGGAGAGAGAGGGGCCCCCTGCTTCCATGCTGGAGCAGTTTGTCCTTGGAGGACTGCATTCCGTGGACAAGAAAAACCACGCCACAGAGGTTCACAGAGAACTGTCTTTCGTGGGAGGGACCCCACGGCAAAGGCAGAGGAAAAAACTCCTCTTCCTAAGCAGGGGAAGAAGATCTTAGAAACGGACTGACCTGAACCCCCACACCCTGCCCCCCTTGCACTGTTGGTGGGAGGGAGGGAGGGAGGGGTGAGGAGTGGAAAGAAGGGTGTCTTTTAAAGGTTTAGTTTATTTCTCATACCCTCCTTCTAATTCAGGTAGTAATAAATTTTCACTTTTGCAACTTTTAAGCTGAGCCTGGTTTGTCCTTGGAGCGTTTTCTCCCGGTTCCTTATCTCAACTCATAGACCACTGAGTTAATTCCCTCAGGTTTTTTTTCCCCTCTCCTTCCCTCATCTGCCCAGCTGTGGCAGGGGAGGGAACGAGTGAGTGGCTGCCGTGGGTGCCTGGCACTTAGCCAGGATCAAAACCACGACACCTTTAAAAATTACTTTCCTAACATTATATAAAACAGCATGTAAACTGTACTATTTCACTGTAAATGCCAACGTAGACATGCTTTGCATTTTACAGGAACTGTCTGACGTCCTGTATGACCTACAATTTTCTTCAGGGCATAAAAAGTGTTTGAATATGGAAGAGAGTTTTAGACTGCTGTAAAGCCAAGTATACAGCTTTGATTTCAGCACTAGCAGCTTTTTATACAAAAGATTTTACATCAGATTTCATCCTAATGTCAACATTTTTAGCCCTGTAATTGTGGGCCTGCCTGGAACAGTTTGTCCATGGGCATCAGTACCCAAGCTTTCTTTGCTTGCCTGACCAAGAGTCATGGCTTAGAGTTCGTTCTTCCCTCCAACAGGCTTAGTGGGCCCCTCATGGGTCCTTGGTTTTCCAAAGACTGTAGTGCAACCTGCTGCCAGGACAGACACCGTGACTGTGAGGATGCTGGGCACAGGCTCCTTTGACATACTGGCACAAGAGATGACTGATATTGCTGCCTAAATTAATGCAGCTGTGACTTCCACTAGCTGCCCTGGCAGTCACCATGTTTGTTCCTAAAAATAACCCTGGACTCAGATATATAACTCAAGTATTACTTAGCTTATGCAATGTCACAAAAATGACTCTACATTGTTCAGTTTGTTTCAGGAAGAACAGTGTTTGCTGTCTCTACCAGTGAACTACTTACTGTTCCTCATGAATACAGTGCCAGAATCTGCCCAGAGACTGTAGAGACCGGGCTGCTTCACAAACATGTGACAAAGTACTCCCTTCTGAATCTGGAAAACTTGCCCTAGAAATGGATTATAGTTAAATAATAACAGTAACATCCTAAAGAAGGAAGGAATGCTAAAATGTTACATTACTGATATTTCCAGGTCTGTGTCTTCTGATTAAATAGTTATCATTTAAAACAAAGAAAAGTTCCTAACATTTATCACATAAAAGCAAATCAATTCATAAGACAAGGTGCCAAAAAAACCTGATTTCTGTTAATTTGTGCTTCAGACAGCAGCCCTCTGTGGATGAATACTTTGATGTAATAGGTATTGCCATTCATGCTGCTGGTCTTTTGAGGGGTGATATGCTGCTTTCCAATTATTTTTCAAAACTTTTTGTTCATTGTAGCTAAGGGACTCGAATGTTATTAATGGAAAATAAACAGACAGAAATAAACTGCACAAGTTCAAGTCTTTCCTTCTTTTACTAGCGGCTCAGCAAACTAGAATATTCCTAACTAGAGCCCAACTTCTTCTGTCCGTACACAGGCAGTCTCAGTTCCCAACATGCCTGTAAAGATCCTGTTCATAAAGCTCTAACAAAGTGCTGGCAATCAAGTTTTTAAAAGAATAAGATATTAATATTTCCTTTTGTAAATTTTGCAACATAATGTCAGCACTCCAATCCTCACAGTATTTAAGAATTTGCACATAATATGCAACCTTCACACGAGAATAGGCATGATGGTAAAGGCTTTAATTATGCAATTATACGATTATGTTCATCTCTTTCCCTACAAGGTTTTAGCCTTAAGGACAGGATTTCTGCATAATTTAGCGGTCACCTTCATAAATATGTTCATCATACGTACAAAACAGTTGTCATAAGTTTTTTTTCTTAAGGAGACAAAAAGGCGGCAAATGCTGAAGTGATCAAGACTTTCATCAGCAACTCATTGCTGACTGGCCATATTTCAGAAGAGGAAGGTCCTGCGTTCAGCACAAAACGAATTCTGTTAATTTACTTTTTATTTCTCCCCTAACACGAGGAAACTGATACACATCGTTTTTTAACCTTTGGGTGGACCAGAGTGAGCAAACTGCCTTTCATGTGAAATTCTTGGCACCCTCAGTCCTGAAGAGGAGGAGATCGGGGTGAGACGGGGGGATGGACACGTTTTGCGCTGCCAGAAGTGAGGTGAAGCGCGCTGCCCGCGGCCATCGGGGCGCCCGCTGCCCTTCTGCGCCCCGGCCGCAGCTCCGAGAGCGGGGGCTCCGGGTGTCGCGGACCGGGCAGGTGGGCGGGGATGCCGCGGGAGTGGAGCGCTCACGCCTGGCCCCAGGGGGCGCGGGGGCCCGGCGCTGCCCGCCCGCCCCAGCCCTGCACAGCACGGTACATCCCGTCCCGTCCCACCTCCCGCGCTGGCGCTGCCTCCATCCCCTTCTCCCCGGACCGGGCGCCGCGCCCCCGCCAGCCCCGCGGAGCCGGGTTGGGCAGCCCGGGAGGCGTCTCCTCCGCAGCCCCCGCCCCCCCGCGCCGGTGCTGAAGCGCCTCGGCCGCTCCCCGGCAGCACCCCGGGGACAGCAGCACCCGGGCCTCCTTCCCTGGTGCCCGGCCCGGGCCCTCCCGCCGCTACCCCGCTGCCGAGGACACCTCATGGAAAATAAATAAATTAATTCCCCCACTCACCCCCGCGGCCGAGAGAGGAGCCGGCGGCGGCCGCGGGATTAGATCCAGTCCGAGCTAGAGACCAGGTAACGTAACCTACCCGCCAGGAGGGAGGAGGAGGAGGACGAGCAGCGAGGCCGCTGAGGTTGTCCCCACCGGGGAGGGCTCCGGGGGACGGAGAAGCGGCTGCCGCAGCCGGGGCGCGCCGGCGTAGCCCCGGCGGGCTGCGTGCGAAGGGCTGCCCCGGCGCTGTGCGCGCCTCACTGTCAGTCACACACACACATGAGCCGCCGCCCACGCAGGGGTGGATGGATGGATGGCTGGATGGATGGATGGATGGATGGATGGATGGATGGATGGATGGATGGATGGATGGATGGATGGATGGATGGATGGATGCACGGAAGGACAGACGCCGCGTGGGACGCGGGTGTCGTCCCCCGGTACCAAAGCAGGCACCAAAGCAGGAAGACGCTGCACGCCGCGCCGTGCCCCGCTGCCACGCGTGCGGCCGGCTCTGACAGCGGGGCAGGGAGGGAGGCGGGCGGCGGGGCCGGCCGAGGCCGCAGCGCTGGGGGGAGCGAG
>VYZT01049912.1:180-29051 GCA_013400735.1 Pomatostomus ruficeps | reverse complement strand
GCAGCGCTGGGGGGAGCGAGGCACGATCCCGCCCCCGCGCACTGCGCGCATCCCCGCGGGCGGCTCGGCTGCCACCGTGCCTGAGGCAGCGCCCACCCCCAGCGGAGCCGCGGCCCGGGCCCCCGCCCGGGGCGCTCCGCCGGGAAGTGTGGGCGAAGAGCAGCGGAGCACGACCCGTGCCGCCGCGCTTGCCGTCACCAGACACGGGCCTGCAGAAGCTCTGTGGTCGAGATGACCTTGGGGAAGGTGGATCTGGATGGAGCCACTATTGCTCCATGCCAGCTGCAGTTCTGTGCTGTGCGCTGCTGCGAGTGCCACAGCTCTTGCGTTATTATCTCGAAACACTGGTAGCTTTAGTTAATGGTTGTGTACAGAGGTCCTGGTGCGAGTAGTACCAGAGCCAGAAAATTAGTCCTCCATCATTCTCTTTACTTGACCTCTGCTAGCACACAGCCCTTGAAGGGAATGGTCTGCAGAGTCTCCCTGGCAAGGAGCAATTGTCCAGGGTTCATCGTTGTTAAGTGGCCCCTAAAAGGCAGTAAGTCTTAGGAGAGACCAAGAAGTTGCCGTGTTCACGTTTCAGAGACCAGCGTGTCCCCTGGTGCTCCCGGAAAAACACAGTACTTTTCAGTCCTGCGGGGTCACGGAACTGACTCAAGTTCTCCACTGCTTTTCCAGTGAGGTCGATAGGAAAACAAAACAGAAAAACATTTGCAGATACCTAGATTTTCCAGTGCCAGCCTGAGCTTCCAGTAAAGGAATCTTACTGAAATTGTTGTTGAAAGCTGTTTTGGGAAAAAGAGAGAAACTAAAGAAAGCTGATGCCTCATGAAGGTGTCCATTCTTGTTTTGTTGGTGTCCATAATAATGGCTTGTGTTTCCACAGTGGTACCCATCTGTGGCTCTCAAGTTACTGATCAAATAGTAATGAAATAGGTGCTTGCGGCTTCCATTGCAGGAATGGGGCCATAAACTTAACTGCACACCAATTGAGCCAACTTGAGAGCCTTAGCTATGTCTAAGTGAATCATGACAGTAAAGTTAGTCATTGAGACAAAGGGATGTAGACTTATATTTAAAAGGAGGAAACTGACAAATAATTCAATAAAAGTGATATATACGTTTATGTACATGTATTAAATATAGGAATAATGCATAAATGATTCCCTTCTTATTTTTAAATCAGCTCTCTCTTCTCTCCTTGCATTATTGTCTGTTAACTTTGAATATTGTACTTGAGCCTGAGTGCTGAACTCCTTCTACATGATGGAATAAATTTAGAGAAGAGATTATACTCCAGATGTTTCTGTCATTTGTGCAATTCATTACAGAGCTGTAACTCCAGGTATCTGTAAGGGCCCAGCTAGCTTAGTTTGCAGCATAGTGTTTACAATGTGAGTGGCTTCAAAGCAAAACAGCTGATCATTTTGAATAGGCAGAGGGATGGCTGGAGGTTATGGATTTTATTTTATTGCAGCTTTAAATAATTTTGGTTAATGAAGACAACCTGATTTTATTGATATGATGGAGATATAGAAAAACCTAAATACAAACTGTGGTCTTCATGAATGGAAAACCAAATTCACACATTTTATGGATAGGAAAACTCTTTGGATTGTGTAGTGATACACTGATCTGAACAGGTATTTTACATGTAAAGGTGGAGACTTTGAAATATTTCGAAAGGAAAGATCAAAAACCCCCAAGTATAGTTAAATATTGTGGCTTTGCAGCTGCAGTAACGAGTGGAGGAATTAATTTTCAACAATTTTCATTGTAAATAAATGCATTGTTAGTAGTATATTTAAAAAAGTTTCCTTCCAGCTCTTTAAAGTAATTCCATCTGTCATTTCTCTGTAGTATATATTGTATTTAAGCTCAGTCAGCTCTTGCTATGGCAGAATTCTCATTCTAGAATCCAAGTTTTATCAGGGCAGAAGATCTTTGGACAGCCTAAGTTTATGGACAGGCAAGTTAAGGGAGAGAAAGGAACATTTCTTCAATCACAAGTTGGTGTTCTTAAAAATGTTTTTCTTTCATTACTCTTCTCTCTTGGATGTGGTTCACTACATCACACTTCTATTTCTTTATAATTTTTTTTTTGGCTCTCACTGCTTTTTTTTTCTTCATTTTAGAAAGAAGTCCTCACTGGCATCCTTTGTTTCCTCAGTAAATTATCTTGTCCTCTTCCTGCATTGAGCAGGTGGTGTTATTTCCAGTAAATATGGTTATTAGTGGACCCATTTGATTTCAAGGAAAGAGGCTATGCCTCACCTGATTTTATTTCCCCTTGCAGAATCACATGATGCTTTTGAAAAGCTGCCTTTTTCTGGAGGAGAAGTTTGCTTTAGCAAGGATGGTGTCTGAATATAATTCTCAATTAATTGTATCCCTTAACACCATTTGCCAGAATTAAAGCTGTCAATTTTCTTGTGTGAGAATCAAGAAGAAGCTTCTTGGGCCATGCTAATAATCTGTGTAGTTAAATGAATTTTGTATTTCAAGGTTTGTATAATTGCAAAAATGTAATTATCTTTCGAGTTTTATTAAAATGGTTAGGTCATAGCTATAAATCATTGATAGAGGATGTTACCAGTTTCTGTGTCTATTTCTGTAATATATGTATGGCATAATGTTTGCACAGCAGCAAGGAAGAGGTTAGATAGGAAAGTATGATGTCATTGGCCAACTGTTTTATGTATCTAATGAGTATGACACACTGGCTGAGCCCCACATACGCATCTCGGTCCAGACCTGCATTCCTTGACTTGCATGTATCTGTGATCTGTTGGGCCAGCTTTTCTAATTTTATTGTGAATCCTGGAACATTTGAAGAAAAGTTTGCAGTATTCAAACAAAAGTAATTTGGCTACAGGAGTAAGGAGACAATATCTCATGACTTAAGGAGTAGATGTTGGACAAACTGGCTACAGAGCTCTACTTGGCTTACAATCTATCCAATATTTTTTATATTTCTTGGTCTTACTGTCAAACAATCAAAATATTGTTAAAGTCTTATTGAAGAGCAAAGGCCTATCTAACTAGGTCACAGTGGCTGATGAACTAGAAAGGGTCCAGGTCTTTATGTCTCTGTTTCTATCTTTTCAATCTTAAGACTTTTAATTCATAATATTTGTTTTAGGGAGATGGGGGGAGATGGTGGTGAGGGGGCAGATTCATCATCATCAGCTCCTTTTGTAGATCTTAGTTGTGGCTTATGTGTTATCATTAAGTAGTTCTTTTATTTGCACCTTTTCAAGGTCAAGCTTCCAGTTCCATGCTAATATTTTTTTAATATATATTTGGGACACAGTGCTTTTCTGTCTGATGACACTTATAGTAATATGTCATCAGAGGTTTCCACGAAGAGCATTTGCTGATAAAAATGAATAAGCATTTCCAAAAGGATTTGAACATGACTAGGCTACTTTAAAAGGTTCCCAAAAGTGAAGGAGGAAAATAATGGAAAATAATTGAGCCATATCATAATATACTCTTTTCCTTTGTAGCTGTAAGACTTAAAATCTTAAGAAATGAAAATAATGTTAATTCATAAAAGCAGGAAGCTTTTAAGGAGAACAAACTTAAGCCAGTTTCTTTTTTATTTAGTGCTAATGCTTTTTCTTTCAACTTGGTGTCATAATTATTGAATGTTAACTATTGAATGTATTCCAGTTCCAACCAACAAGAAAGTAGTGCTTTGAATAATAGTGTAAATCAAATAAAATTGGCTAAGAGTTTTAGACTGTAGGAAACTTGTACTTTTAAGTCACCTGTCAACAAATCACAGGATGCCCAAACATTGTAGAAGTTGGAATATTTGAGAATAGATGGATTTAACGTTATTTTCATACGGTTACAGTGAAAGATAAAGACAGTATCAAACTTCACAAAAACCAGTCAAAGCATAAAACTCTGCAGACTGGAGTTGCCCAAACATGCAAGATTGTTTAAACAGTGTTTGTTTCTTTCAATGTGAATATTTGTATCCTCCAAAAGAACACTTTCCAGTTGTTTTGACAGCAAGCTTGGTACTTACTTCACTTTTATCTTTCTTTATGGTTTTCCAGTGGAAGACTCAGGTGTAGGCGATGATCAAGGTTCAGAAATCTTGTTGCACAGAAGACAATTCAGAACAACTGTGTTTCATAGCTTTTCTTATTTATATAATTTAAAAGTTATGGTCCTTCAGCGTAGCTCATCTTCCCACACCTGCAAGCAGACTCCTTCAGGCATGACCATTGTGTTGTGCCCTTCCATCGTGTGGCCTCAGATCAGCAAACTGTTGGCAGCACTCCCAAGTTTGGCACCTAGGGACAGCACATACAACAGAGTTGTAATGCTGCTCAAAATGTGTTTGGCATCCAAGAATTTCAGCACTTCTGTCATTGCAGTGGTGGTAATGACAGTGCAATGAGGTACATTGCCTCTTCCATATGTTCCACAGTTTTACTAATAGAAATTAGTAAAATCAGTCACAAAACAACAGTAAATCATCCCAAAAGATAGAAATGATTTTTCCCCCCCATGGTAATAGATTAATTAAGGTTTTAACATTCATATTTGCCACTCATCACTTAGACACACTTGGAGTCTATGGTACAAGCAAAAAATAGACAAAAAAAAGATGAAAGATCAGTTTGTCCGTTGTGTGAGTTTTGACGTTACAGTGTCACCTTCAGAACTGTACCTTTCAGTTCTTATGTTCTGAAATCAAGAAATACTGAGAAAAAGTATTTCTCTGAAAGTAAAAACATGTGAAGGAAGAAACCTAAAAGAACTCCCCATTTTTATGCTGACAAAAATGATGAAAGCATATATGCCAAATGCATATTTGATTTTTTTTAGACATAGCTGGTTCCTACTGCAATGTATTTGATTAGTATTTCAGACAGAGAAATGTGCTCACTTCCAGCATATGCTTTAGTAATTAATTTTATTAGAGTGGGCTTTTTAAACATTAGAAATTAGGTGCTATGTGGTATTCTTTTCAAACCTCTGTGATAACAATATGAATATTTGGCAGTGAAGATGAGAATTTTTGAAGTGATACAAGACAATGTTCAAACTACCAGCTTTAACAATTTGGCCTCTGAGAGACATAGCTGCTTTTCTCTGCTGACCTTATTGAGAGATGGAAATTGGAACCTAAAAAATATGGGATGTTTCAACAGTTACCTGTGTTATTGAATTAAAATGCCATAGGAGTTGTCATTACTAGATTGAGCTCCTATAGTTTGCGTTCTTAATATGGCCCTCAGGGCAGGTTCACAAAAGAAACCAAGAAAAGAACAACTTCATGATGCAAATAAACTCCCCTTGGTAACGTAGGTGTCTGATTTCTTAACAATTGGAATTTTATGGGCTAAATTCCTTGATAATTCAGCCTTTGCTGAGTATACTTTCCACTGAACAGACCTTTTCTAGAATTTAATTGCTTTTGCATGCTCTGACAGGGATGGATTTGGGCCTGAATCTGGGTAGTGGACCCTGTGTTCTCAGCAGCGCCTCCTGCTGATGTTAGAAATGAAAATTGCAAACTAGAACTGAAGCCTGGTTTCAAAAACAGAAGAAAGTGTGCCCAGGACAAAGACTCAAGCAGGCTGAGCAAGGGGGTTGCATCTGGGAGCAGGTGGAGACAACCGAATAGACGGCAGAAGGAAATTGCTGCCGGAAGCTAAAGCAGGCAGTGGGCCTATCATCCTGTTACCAGCCCCTTTTTAGGATGTACATCTTTATAATAATTGGTACATAGTGCCTTAAATTAAAGGATTCCTTTCTGCCCTGAGGAATTTGTGTGATCTCTCCTTGTTTTATCACACAGGGATCCTAACTCCTTATCTTCCAATAGGCAGCCTTGTTCCCTTCTTCTCACCAACACTACAAAAGGCAAATCAGAGGACTCAATAGCCCGTGATTAGAAACCACAACAACATATCTTAGCAAGGAATGAAAAAAGCTTTTGTATTTTTTGACCTCTGGGTGGTATATATAAAGAAAATAAGTAGAAAATAATATGCCATAATAGCCTGTATTTACAAAGCATGAAGTATGCTTTATATTTGCGAAGAATAAGAAAAAAGAGAACCTGTTTTCTTGTTCTTGTGCAGATGTAATTATGTTGGCTAGAGGCTTCAGGTAGGGTTTTTTTTCTTATGTTTTTCTTATGTAGTTATTCAAAAAAGAGATGTTTTGATGTAGTTGTGCTAGAAATAGGGGTGCATTATTTGAATTTAGTTTATTTCCTCATTCATACATAACACCACTAGAACATTATGAGTGCCATGCCTGGCCTGTGGTCTGTTTCAGTTTTAGCTCTATGAAAGTACTGCAAGTGGTTTATAAGCTAATGAATGTAAGTGCCAAGCTCACATGAGGTAGAGAAATCCAGGAAGGGCATTTTTAAGTGACACCTAAAAGCACCATGGTGTTTTCTCTCAGTCAGCTAATATGTCAGTGTTGCTGGATTGACATTTCCTCTCTTTCTGTGACTCCAGGTCCACGCTTGAGCTCCCTTCCTGTGGTGTAGTTCTGCTTTGTTGTAAGGGATTACTCATGGTTTACACCCAGTAATGGAGACTTTTTGACTGCTTCCTAAGACTCTGTTACTTAGTCTTTTGGATCGCTTGTCATGACTTGCCTGCTTAGGTTAAACAGAAATTATTTCTCATCATGATTATCAAAATGTGTCTATTTCCAAATAAGTGCTTTAATGCGTCCACCTTCTCTGCCATTCCTGTCTTTATTTTGGTGCGAACTTTGTCCTTCTCCCCATTTATTAGAATGAAAACCCTCAAGATACAGCAGCAAGTTGGTATTCTGCTCTGCTCATCCTACTGGCATACTGGCTTTTCCACACTAAAACTGGAAACTGTCAGAGGCAGTCATCACTTGTAGGACAGGTTTTATATGGCACAGATGATGCTCCTCCATAGTAACCAGTACTGATGTTTTACCGTGCTATTTTTATATTTAGAGTTACAAGTGTTTACATTCTTTATCCTTCTGGTTTTTAATTCTGCCTTTAAAGTGTCATTATTAGGGTACAGAAAAAATGTAGCCTTGGAAGAATGACACATGTAGAAGGTGAAAATAGAGTAGATGGGAGAGACACATTAACTTGAGGAATGTTGTTTTGAGGAATTTCTCAGAGGCAGATATCTTCAGCCTAGCAGAAGTAGAATGATGGGTCATATTTTCAGTCAGAGCAGGTTTTAGTTGTCTTCTGATTTTTTTTTTTTTTTGAGAAAGTTATAGTGAGAATATTGTCCTTTGCTTTTATGATTTCTTTATTCTAATTGGAGGCCACAGGAAGGTTTTTGTTGTTAATGAATAGTATCATAATAGGATACAGAAGCCTGTCCTTTCCGCAATTAAAATAGATGATTCTTCTGAATGTAACAGTGTAGACAAGTGTTAATGAAACAAGATGTTGTTGCTTAATTGGGTAATGAGCTTGCGCTTCTGGATACACTTTAGCATTGCTGAAATATTGTGTACATAAAATGGTGACTTAAATCATATTGTTCTCAATGAAAATGTATTTTAGCTATGAGGCCATGATTTTTTTTCTTGTATGTATCTCCTGAAAAATTAGCAAAGCTCTTGTAGCTGTCATATCCAAGCTTACTTTGGAATTATTATACTTAAATTAATAGTTTAATTGCACTGAATGGTATGTTTTATTAAGTATCCAGGATATGTTTTTAACTTTAATATGGTAGTTACAAATTTCTTCCCTATTGTTTCTTTTCTTCCCCCCAGTTACTAGTTTTATCTCAGATGTATAAATACAACAATTTTTGTATGCAGGACTATACTTCTGTGATACCTAAATTACCCACCTAAATTAGGATCTCTAATTGCTATGTTAGTGGATCCTGGGTAAGTAGGTTGTTATCTCTTGATAACTGAAGCTTAAATCCTACTTTTAATCAATCACCTCTACTAACAAACATGTACTGGATGAAAACAGAAGTTATAACTGCATGTTGAACACCCTGTTTTATAAGTACTTTGAACAGCTGTTATAGCTGTTTTATATGCAGAGAATCTTGCATTCTGATGCAGTCTCAAGGAAGCATTTACTTTTCAATATGGCAGCTGAATATACATAAGTGAGTAGATAGTTTTCTAATAGTAATAATTGTAGGTAAATATGCAAATACAGAAGGTGATATGAAAATAGGAAGAAATATGCAACATGGTGCATACTAGGAGGTGGAGTGGGGAAGTGAAGAAAGCCCTTAGAAGAGTGCTGGCATATTGCTTTGGTGTTTTGGGAAGTTCTGGTGTTGCAGTATGGTATTTACAGCCTGTAGTAAGCAGCCATAAATACCATATATACATGTGTATGTGCTTTCCACACGATGCTTTTGACCTCTTTGGAACAGTTCTGTGACCAGGTGTGTAGAAGGAGTAGTGGGTACTGATGAGTGATGTTGGCAGTTCAGGAATGTGAGGAGATGCAGAATTTGGACCAGCTATGAAAACAACAGAATCAAATGCTTGGAGGAGACATTTCAGTGCCAATACTGTGACTTGCCATGTGAACTGTCAGAACTGAACGGATGAGTGTTTAGTCAACATTTAATAGTAAATTTACCTCCTCATTTTAGAATGAAGGACTTCTGTAATCAAGGAAGTTTTTAGTCATCCAACCAAAGCAGAGCAGGTTCTGTTTTCCTGTGCCAAGTGGCTAAGGCTGTTTGCTTCACAGCTATTTGCACTGCTCCAAAGAGGAGTTTGAACTCTTCGGTCAATCCCTGCTGCGTTCATTAACTTGGTGTGTTTGTTTCTGTTACCCTATTGAGAAGGGAATGCTTTGTGTTTGTGTTCCTAAAAGTTTGGACCTGATTTATTTAACCAAACCCCACTGAGCACAGAACCTTTTATATTTGGTTAAACTCATGCTCCCAGGCACATTTTCTTATGCTTCTGTGATTTTGACAAAGGGAATCCCTGTTTGTTTCTTCATTTGATAGAACAGTTTATCTGGGCCCTGCTGAGGATGGAAATGGGCTGCCTACTTTCTGCTGCAAACAGGAACCATGAGAGGCTCTTGTCCTAAAGAGAGAAAAGCATATCCAAGATGTTCTTTAATTATTTTTTTTCTCCTTCACAGAACTGACAAGATCCAGAGAGTGTTGCAGTGATTCTTTGAGTAGGAGCAGGAAGGCTGGTGACAGCAGTGAAAAGACACAAGGTCTTGAAGATAGAGGGAGAAGGAAGGAAAGGTACATGATATAAACTATCAGGCAACTGGGCTTTAATCCTCAGGCTGTCCAGCAATGGACTGCTCTGCTTTTGAGGAAAGCCATGGCAGCATGAGCTACCTAAAAAACACCACTGTGCCTCAAAGTGGAGGCTGTCAAAGCACTGTCTTTAATTTCAATCCTAAAATGCAGCAGTATAAGTAGAATAGGTGGAGCAGTTCAGCTGTGGACATTGGGCTGGCTTTGAGGGGTGGTTTGTGTTACTGCTGAGATCACCATCTCTAAAATAACATGCTGCTGTAGAGCTACAGTGAAACTGTGCGTTGGTCTGCATCTTTTACCTGTGGCAGTTAAAAATGTTGTATTTGTCTCAAATAGACCTACTCAGGGTGGCTTGGAAGAAACTGATTAGTCCAGAGAGCAAAAAAGAAAAGTGAGCTGTAAGGGAAAGGTGCTATTGTTGAGGAATTCAGGCCTGCTGGGAGTTGCATAAAATGTATCTGTCTTCTGAGGACCCTCAGCTGGCAGGATTTGTGTGGATCGCTACCTGTAAAAAGAAACCTGCTTTAATCTTGTAGATGCTACAGTCAAGAGCTTATCCTGCAGGGGTGAAAACTTCTGCCAGCATAGCTGTTCTTCAAGGCAAAGTAGAAGTACATTATACTACACCCTTTAATCACTTTGGGTTGTATCTCCTTGTCTTTAAACAAAATTACTTCAGTTGCTGAATATTTTTATCACTATACTTGTCTGTTTAACTAATACCTACCCAAGTACAACTGTCATTTTCCCCCTATAGCATACACCTACACTTACTGCTTGCTTGTTTTAAATGCCTCTCTTAATCATGGTTCAAATCCAGACGAAAACCTGAATGTACCTCCAACAAATACAATACATATTTAGCAACTTAATATATTTGTACATAAATCATAAACTTTCAAGCTGGAGAACATCTTGCATTTTCATACAGGTGAGAAACAAGTATTTTTTGCTTAACATCATCATTGCGCAATGACAAAGATTGCTAAGTTAAAAGTAAGAGTTACAGGCTTTCACAAGATGTATACCATTAAAAATTATTATGCCAGTAAAGGCAATAGTACTATTGCATTCAAGCTCATTATCCTTTTCACTTGTATTTTGTAATGTCCTCATAGCATCCTCTCCCCTCTGAAAAACACCCTTTAGTTTCTAGTACTCTCTCATATACACACCCAGCTCCACTGAATTAGGCTGACATACATTATCTGATATGACTAAAAAAAGATTTTGTACTCTAAAAAATAACTTGCCCACAAATAATTTATAAAAGACAAAGAAATGGGTATGGTATAAGCATCTAAAGTGATCTGAGCAGAAGAGAAAAATGGACATCCTGTATTAATGACTTGAACATATTTGGTCTTCATAAGCTACTGCATTATTTTAAAAATGTAAGAATGTCAGTGGCCAAGTTTGTATTTCTTTATTTAAGGCAGAAAGTGACATTCAAATAATCACAGTTAAACTCTGCCCTGATAGAGTAGCCTTAAAAGTTACTTCTAAGGTATTGCATTCTTTTCGGTGTAATTATCTATGCATTCATACAGATACATTTAAATACAAGATAGCGAGGACAGCTGAAGGGAAATCAAGGAACCAGGGGAAACCTGAAGTATCAGTTTCATGAGGAAGAATCTGTAAGTAATTTGTGGAGTAGTTTTTCCTTACCTTGGACTTTGTATGCTGACATGTTTTTGAGTTGCTAGAGCTGTTAGAGCAAGGAGGGCTGAGACAACTGGGTGAAGCTGGGGGATTAGGGAGGAACAGTGGAGGGAGGGCAGTGGGTGATCCGTGGAGCAGATTGAAGCAGTTCCTGCAACCGGAGAGGGCTGGCAGGCTGGAGAGGGCTGCCACTGGAGAGGCCTGGCAGCCTAAGGGGCTGGTGGGAGAGTGTGTTTTCATTACAGTACCATTGCACGGAGCAGTGATGTACCGGCTAGTGAGAAGGAAACCACTGATATTTCTCTTTAACCTCTGTGTTTGTGACTTGTGCACGGGTAGTTTTGAACCCATCAAGTGTGTCTGGCTCATTCGAAAGGGTGGTGTACAAGAGACCCGAGTTACTGCCTTTTTGGAGATGGATTAGAAAATCTGTTTCACATTGCCCAGGTACAGCAGGTCTTGTCCTGCTGTTCTCCATTCGTGGTTCCTGATGGTATTCTCCATTCACTCCTTAATATCCCTTGAGTCTACCCACTGAAAAAGAATTACACAGAAACAGACAAGAAGCAGCCCAAAGGCTGGGATGTTGGGCAATGTGACATGCAACATACCTTTCAGATTTGTATTTCCTTCATACCTAACACACTCCAACTTGTGTACTGTCACAACCTGTGGCATGTCTTATTACTCCAGCTCTTGTGTATCTGCAGTTATCTAAGCGAACAAAACTTCAGGCTGCATGATAATACTTTTCAAATAATTCACAGAGTAGTTTTTAAAGTAACATTGCTTTTTATTTTTCTTTCCTGCAAAAAGATTCTTGAGCTTATTCAAAAAGACTTAGCAGTATCTTGGGCAAACAGTTTCTGGGGTTTTTATTAAGTTTTAAGCAGTCCCTGATGCATATTCAGTGTCTACATCATCAGAGACAGCCCTAGCTATTTTGTTGCCTGAATAAAATATATCCTGCTGCCTCTATTCCACATTTGGAAGAAATGTATTTAATACCAGGTACTTTTATAGAATTGTAGAATGCCACATATTCAGATATTATGAAATACAATCTCACAAAATACCATAAAAACATAAGACTATTTATGCATTATAAAATTTGATGTCTTGTTAGCAATTTAATCAGTGCAGTCAAAATTGGCTCAAAAATGGTATCTCTCCAATCCTGCAGCTCTGGGCAAGTGTCCAGCCTTTACATAAGGTAAGCTGTGCTCTGTGCTGTTCTGTAAGGAATTGAACATTGTTTCAAGTTTTGAGCGGTTTATGCAGTGACTTAGTTAAGTAAATTTTCAGTTAAAATTGCACATGTGAAATTTGTCACTTTCTTGTTTAGCATGGCAGTGATTTTCTTTCCTATGCTTTTTTACATAAGACTTGACTGGAAGATTTACTTTCAAAAAAGATAGTTGTCTATGGTATGTAAAGTAAGAGATAGTTTGTCTTCACCTTCCATAAATTTTCTTCTATGAAGCCATGATAACCACAAGAATGTTTGTGATGCAACAGTCCTGAGCTGCACATTTTACAAACACAGAGACAAAATATGGGTATTGCAGCACATGCTTTTCAATACTCAGCTAAACTGAACACAGTTTTCTCAACAGTACAGAAGAGATTGCAGAATTTCAGATTTCAACATTTTGCTGTGAAGCTGTAGATCTGTTTCAAAGAAGATGGAAAGAACATTTTTAGAATCTAGAGCATACATTTTTAATTTTCTTATTTTGTAAGAGCTGAATAAGCCAACAGGATAACCCTTGTCATACCTCCCTCAAAACACTCAAGATTGAAAAGCATTGAACTGAAAGAAGGTACTGGGTCATTATTTTCAGTCCACTGCAATACCAAGAAACTGTTATTATGACTATATATAGGGCTGGGTTCATCCGAACACAGAGTTCAGTAGCATATGCATCAATAATTTAATAACTTTTCCAAATGTACTTTAAGTAATGGAGAGATACAGGCACTTGTAGCCCACATATCATTTTGTTATAGCTTTAGATGTCTAAAACAGGTCGGGAAGAAGTTTCTGCCCATTGAATATAAGTGAAACCTACATGTCCAGTTCACATGCAGGTGTCCGCACTCTCAATGTCAAAATATGGTTGTGGTGAATTGCTCCCTTAAATGAGAAAAAGTCAATTTGTGTGTAAGTAAAAGAATATCTTGCAGATCTGTATTACAAGCTTAAATCTTCTCTAAAATGTGTAAATCTAGAGTATATCCTAGTAGGAGAAAAGAAGATTATAACCCAATATCTGAGGTCTTGCAGGAAGTTATACAAAAAAAAAGAGTAAAAATTCACACCAAAAGAAAACAGTTTCGGACCAAACCTCCATTATTAGAACAAACTGCTATATAGCTTTAGGTATCATTGCCACTGCTAATGTAGGACATTGTTTCAAGACTTGGATTGAGATGGAAGGAAAAATTGTGCTGCAGTATTAATAGTAACACTCGACTATATGCAGCAAAGATTATTTCTTTTCAAGTGTCTATTAATAAAAAGACATAGTGAAACAGATGTTAGTTTGTAGAAAAGCTGAACTGGAGTTCAGATCAACAGCCAGACTAAATGGTTATGATGAGTTTACTTCAATTTTAACAGTTTAATCTTACGATCCCAAAAGAAATTCTCAGTCTCCTTCTGGTGTCTGGCTCTCTTCCAAGGAGGAATAGTTACATTTACATTTAATATGTGCCTGTGTGTGGGGGGGCAGCAAGGTGCATTACATGAGCCAGCTCTAGGCACCCTTTGTCAGAGGAGCTCTTCAGTGGCTGGATTCATATTATATGTAAAACTCCCCTGCCATTACTATTCACAAAATACACTGCCAGATACAGTCTCATATGGTGATTTGAGTAATAGCCCTCTTGGTACTGATATGTTTTTATAGACAATGGTCTAGGACTGTATTAACTTTCTTTTTTGTCAAGTTCAAGCTGACAGTGGACTGCAGGCCAGCTACCTGCCACTGGCATGCCTGTGCCAATTAGCTGCTCTGTCACTTAGAAGCACCCTTTAATGTTAGTTCTGACCTTCTGCCTCGTGCTCTGAATGCCCTGAATTTAGAAGCCCAGCCCCAGGATAGGCACAGATTTTAGTACTCGTTGCTCTCTGAAGCCAATGGACATGAGGCAGCTGTGGTCCCCACCGTGATGCCAGGTTGGTGCTGTGCTGCTCACTCGTGTGGGCTCTAGAGTCAGCATCTCTAGGGACAGTGCAGTGGTATCTGCTCTTAATCTGTCTTTCTGTGGCTGTTTCTCACAGATGCAGAAATCTTGGGGCCAGTGGTGATTTTCTCTTCCCCTGCCTGGGGTGGGACGGGATCGTGGGGAAGGAAGGGCGTGCCACTAAAGGGCACAGTGGGGGAGAGCAGCTTTACTGACACAAGTAAGAAGCTGTACCCGGGACTAAACACAAGTTGTCAAAATGTAACAGAAGGTATCCAGCAATAACAGTGCTTCCCTTCCTACTTCTCTCCAGTAATAGGAAATGTGGTATTGTTGTCACTGCAGGGTCTTTGTCAGAGTTCAGCAACCCATGTTTACCTCCTTTGTTGTCCTATTCTTGTGTGCTTGTGTCAGCAAACACATTCCCTTCCTGCTGTTGTCCTCAGTGCTGAGATGAACAGCCCTTGCAAGGATCCTCCTCACAGTTTGGCATCAGAGGCTTACCTATCACTGCCATGCATTACCTCCACTATATTTAATTCTTTTCAAAAGAACTGTTTCAGATTCAAATTAAAGTTTTAGACAATACAGAGTTCAATTAAATGACAATACCTTCTCATGATTAGGGTGGTCTTTTTCTTTAAGCAAGTCTCCTATTGGGTTAGCTTCCAGTAATTCTAGACCTTGTCTCACTTTCCATGTGAGATTGCCACACATCTTAGGAATGCAGATCATCATTAGCATCATTATTTTCAGATAAATTAAGAAATTGATTCCGAGAATTGCTTTCTTGCCTGTGAACATTCAAAGTGGTGGGCAGTGAAAGTAACAGCAGTTTGCCCATAAAATCTATTCCAGAGATGGCCTAAAATTCCCAAACAAAGCACTTCTAAGAGCTTTGAGGCTTTAATATCAGTTGCTTAGTGAATATCTAGGACAAGAGAAAAATTTAATTTTTTTCCAGCCTGAGTCATCACAATGTTTTTTTTGTTTCTTTTGGCTAGGCAGTTCCATCCTTTCCAGTATTTTTTGGGTCAGGGCAAGTATGGTGTGTGAGACTGATAAAAAATAACAGTTTGAGGACATACGCACCTTGTTGCTTGGTTTTCCAGCAAAATAGTTAAGATCATTTTTGCAATTAAAAAGAAAAGGCTTTTGATGTGAACTTTGAAAAGCATTTTGCTCAGGATTTTTGAGTGAAGGTATGATCTGCTCTTAGGTCCAGCCTACCTTCTAAGTATATATTTGTTCTATCATCACTTTTGCAGATGATTCAATTTTTTTTTCCTATATAAAATTAGTGAGTTTTTGTAACATTTAAGAAATAATGGAAAATAATTTTTGGAGCTCTACATCAAATTCTGCATTATCTCCAGCAAAACACAGTTTTTGAAATATTGTAATGGCTAACATTGCTTATTAATACCAAGTTTCTAATTACTCTATAAAGCCTAATTCAGTATTTTATACTTTGACTGTTAATTGGGCAGTCTAAAAACATCTAAGTTAATTGCACATTTGCTGCTAATTGCTGGACAGTTTTGTCCAAATGAGAAAAAAATTGGACTTTTGCAACATGTTAGTTGCATTAAGTGCCTCTAATTTTCCTTTTAAGCTTTTAAGCTGATGATCTTTAGAGCATTTTTATTGCACTTCTTATTCATCGAACAAAATAATATTAATGTTGATCTTAACTCCGCATATGTTATAAAAGGCAGTTTCCCAACTTGCCTCACCATATATGCCGAACTCCTGGAGCATTAGACACAAATGATATTCAGGTGTCCACAGATATTAGCACTCATTTTAAAGGCTATATCATCTAAATAAAATTTGGAAGTGAACAGAGGAGAAGTCCTGCATGTCAGACAAAGAAGCTCTGAAAGAAACCCTGAAGAGGTGATGTAATGTTCATAAACCAAGGATGTCTCTCTGTGGGATTGTGTTCTGAATGTTGAGCTTCACCACAACCTCTAGCTCCTCAGTAATTTGAGATGCTTGTTGGTTTGGCAATTGGTCACACTAAATAAACTGTCCAAACATCATGTGTGATAATCAGCCAATCAGGTCTCCAAGGAGTCTTTAAATGTTCAAACTGAACAAAGGCTCAGTATCTCTCAAGTTCTGATTATTGTGTTGGACAGCAGCTCTCTGCCAGGTAATGTGCTGCTTTTCTATTTCCTTTTAGCTTTATTTAGTAGCAATAGGTAGTTTCAGATTATTGTGGTAATCCATGCAAAACTAATTGACTAATTAAATGCAAGACAAGTCAGTGCACCAGCACATGTTGCACAATATTTGCAGTTGGCTTTTTAATGATTATCTAACATGTATTGACAAAACAGTGTGAAGCACTTTAAAGAAGAAATATTCTTATACTCTGTCTAGTTCTAAAAAGTTTTAACAAGGATTAACAACTGAATGGTGACAATTCCCAGTCTTACCAAACACTATGGATTTGATGGGCATTTTTCGTTCATATATGTTGCCAAAATTTCTGAGAAAATAAAGACTTCAAAGATGAGTCTTCTAAAGAGAAACTTAAAGAAAGGGAATCATCAGTGCAGCTCAGGTCAGATAGCAAGAATGAATGCCATGTGTTCTGAAGTAACACATAATTTATAAATGCAGCATCAATTTTACTTACAAGATATGTCTTCATGATAAACACCTTATTTTCATAAGGATTTGGGAGGGAAGCAATCCCATAATTCCCCTTCATGAAACCAAGTGTTGGAATGAAGGTTATTCATCCTTGCTGAACACTTACACAGACAGATCTTCTGCAACACCAGGGATTTTTATAATAAAAAACACAAGTAACTCTGTTTCAGTCTTTTGCAATGTCAGAACTCAGTGTCCTATGCCTCATTTCAGATATAGTCACTTAAAAAATATTAGATTCCTTAGAATCAAGTGCAAAAGTAATTTCCAATTTTCTTGTCATTATAGCAACCCCTTAAAAATCTCCAGCCAACCTAAACAGTTTTGCAAATAGTCTGCTAGCAGTTTTAGAATGGCTGATTATATATAATTCTGGAGAAAAGTTTGGTGAATTTATTTCATGGTGATAACCTGGTGATTTTTGAGGCTGTTTTTGTCATCCCTGTTATCAAAGCTTACAGGTCTAAATCATTGTTTACTGAGCTCAAAACTGGGTTTAAAGCTGTCTTTGATTTCACCAGAGTAGGCTGGTGGCTTAGCGGCCAGTTTTGGCTGTCATCTTCACAGCCCTTCTGATGTCAGAAGCATTGTAGGGGCTTTTTACACAATAAGGCTGTGGACTTAAGTGGGTCAAACTCTAAAAGGAAAAAAGACAAAACTCCTCAATTGAGTCCTCAAACATTTCCAATGGATATTTTATACCTTTCTTTATATTTTTTCATTTGTGTTTGCTTATGATATGATATATGATACAATTCTCAGTAGATCTACATGAAACATTATTCATAAATTGTTTCTAAAAAGAAAATAGTTGGGAGATCAAAAAAAAGTAATCTTTTGTTTTTTCTGGTGACTGAGACTTCAGTGTTTATTCACAAAGTCCCACTCTCATGTAGAACTGATGTTTTGTAGCTCTACAACACTAAAAGTATTGCCTTGACTGATAGCAAACCCAGGCAATAATAGAAAGGTATTCCTACAGGGTAATAATTGAGAAGTCCCCAAGTCCTTACATAAAGGAGTCATGCTTGAACAAATGACTTTTCATGATGCTGCATGCAGCCTTAGTGACGTTTCAATATGAAGAAAATTCCTTTTGCTTTAACCCACCTCCTAAAAACCTGGGGCTTTTTTTCACATTTTTGCACAAAATTTATTTCCCAGGAGAACTCCCTATCCCCTTAAACAGCTACAAGAAGGAAAGGAATTGAATGGGGGGAGGGGGGGGGGAATTCAAATCAGCCTGCCTCTTCTGCCCAAAGTGCCAGAGAAAAGGAAGCACTGTGCTTGACCCACATAACAGAGGAAAGCAGGAGAGTGAAAGATGTGTGTGCAGTGTAGTTACAGACATTATAAACCAATCACTGCATGGTGTTTAAACATTGCTTTATGGTGTTTTCACTGAGATATTCCATGAGTATATGACGATAATGAATCATGGTTGTACTTCACTGAGAGCTCTTGCCATGACTGCATACTTTTCTTGTTTTTTTTCTTTTTCCTGTGGATTGCCCATGGAAACAAGGAAGACAAATTATTTGAAGAACATTACCAGAATAGAAGTCGCAAAATTACAATGCTGCTTAGAAATGGAAAAACTTTTCAACACAGTTTTGTTTTGTTTTGTCAATATCATTTTATTCAAGCTAGAAGTGCAGCTTTAAATATAGTCTTGTGGAAAATGTGAAAGAATGCTTTTAAAAATGTCCCTGGGCAGTGCATATGTCTTGACAAAACTGTGTGGGGGGGGGAGGGAGGCGTTAATACTTTTTTTCTCACTTCTGTAGACATAGCCTGTCTACAGCAACTAATTTGAGAAAGAATATTTTCAGTGAAAGAGAGGGACTGAAACAAGAAAAGTGCTTCTTTACTGGTAAGGATCTCAACATCTATGCAGCATCTCAGTTCAGCTGGAAATGTTTGTCCCAGATCTAACTCCTACATGCTCAGGTGGCGAGTCTTCAGAGCAGGGAGAAGTGCCATCTGGTGATTCAAAACAATACAAAACTGATGGAATCAGCTTCTAGGAGATGACAAATGGAAGTGGTCATCAACCTCAGATAAAACTGCCATCTGTGATGTTTGGTCCTGAAGATCCTTAAGACTGACTAAACGCTCCACTATCTCCAGATTTCCATTTAAATTTTTATTCTTTCATTATACTGCAGCAAATTAGTATTATATGTTTAGCAACAGTAGGTCATAATTAATGAATTACAGTAATCACAAAAATGTCAGTGATGTCTGCTGATACAAAGCTACATACACTACATACACCAATTACATAAAGTACGGAAATTATGCATGGACATTTATCTTTGTCCTTTTACATTAGATTTTGAACTCTGATACATGATTTGTCATTTACATTAATATTTTAGCTCATAAGTGTTAAGCAGTAACAATAATATCTGATACATGAAGAAACTAGAGAAAATAATTCTTAGAATAATTCTTAACTCTTTTAGTAATAATTCAAAAATATTTAACAGTTGATAAGCTGATGGTACTCTCTAGGTCTCAAATTTAAGAGCAGGGAGACCATGAAAAAGGAAAGGGATTGACTCTGAGGTTATAGAAGAAGAGAAAACATTAAACTAACAGCATTTCATTCAGGGAGTTCAACTTCTTTGTCTGAGCAGAACCGTATCATATTAATGTTCTGGTTTATGGTGAAGATGAATTAGTGGCTTAGAGAGTGAGGTAAACTCAATTATATCCTGCTGCATTTGTTTAAGGTTCATATTTGTAAGCATTTAGACTGAATATTAATTTTATTTGTGTGAGTAATCAGAGTATCCAGTTGCTTTTTTCTGTAGAGTGTATTATGTAAAGTTATGGGTCTTTTTCATCGAAACCTTCTTCAAAGCTCATCAGAGTGAAATATAATGCTGTGGGGTCTAGTAAGAATATGCACAAGTACTAAAATGCTGTGTGTAAGTATTCACAAGAATTGCTCCTTCAGTTTGAATACTGAAATACTTGTTGATAATGAGGAAGAAGCTGTAAAACGTTGATTCTTGTTCTTAGGCGGATATTCTTTGAAGTCAGGAGGCATTTCAAAATGTCAGACTGTATATGTATTTCTGTTAACTGATCTTTCAGTTTAAGGGAAGGGAAATACATATTACAGAAATGGTATTTAATGAGTCTTAGACCATATCCATTTTTCTAATTTGTAATTTGTGTGCTTAAAAATGGTTTACTATGGAGTTGTGTTTATACATCACTGTTAATATATTATAATTTTTTCTTGAAAGCCTTTTGAAAAGAGAAAAAATGCATAGAGGAAAAAATTATCCAATTGAACACTTTTATATATGTATAGAATTGTACAGGCATTGTTCGCATAGAAAATCTAATTATGGGCCAAGTATAAGCTCAAGGTATCATGTCATACCCTGTGAAGTCATAACACTCTTTGTAAGCAGTGCCACAGATGATAATGCAAAAAAGCAATAATTCTCAGCCAAATCCTACTTTGTAATCCCCTTTAACCTGCTTTTCCATTGTTTTATATTAGTGCCCTGTAATTTAACCCCTGGTGTGAATCTAGCACTACAAATGAATACTGTCTTTTATGGTATAGATAACCTTATCCGTAACAGAATCTCTGTTTTTAGGAGATGACATGATAATTCTTTATATTGACGCACAATGGCTAGTTAGGTCAGGGTGAGTTTGCATAGTGGAATGAGCTCCCTACAGCTGTGTCCAGACACCTTGATAATGAGAAGTGGCATGAATGTTTCATTTATTCATTTCTTTCCACTCAGAAGGTCAAAATGAACTGGTAGCTTAATTTCTGTTTCTTTAAGCTCTCAAATGAGTTTTACTTTTTTGCTTTCAAGTAATATCTAATTTGAAATATTGAATAAAATTAAATTCTTGGTATCTATACAAAGTTAAGAGAATGAATAAAAGATAAATCCATTTCATTGTAAATTGCAATGACAACAGTCTAATTTTAATGCAGTTTAACTATTTTATAAGTCAATTGATGTTCAAAGCCAATGTTACCATAAAGCAGAGTGAGTGAAAGCAATAATCCTTGTGGTGACTGCAATTGATGATGACCTTTTTGCATCTATCATGTTATTAGAAAATTAAATAATTTTCTTCTTCAAGGACAAAATATTTTAAACTGTCAACAGGTATATCAAGTTCTGCTTATAAAACCTTTCACCTTATGTTAAACAAGCAAACAAAAAGAATTAAAAGAACCAACTAATTAATTCTCAACACAAACAACAGATCTGAACTATAAATGACTGAACTGTTTAAGGAGTTGATAGACAATTTAAGAAGTTCTTTGAATTCTAGGACTTGACTGTGGCTTAAAGCCAGGCCTCCTTTGGAAGACTGGTGCTGCATTAGAATTAGAATTCCTTCTGGACAGCATGTGCTGCACCAGGAAGTCTACCAGCCTGTGAGATGGAACAGCATATTCCCATCTGTTGCTGGCCAGCTGTCCCGTACATCCCCCTCCTTTGCATGAGATCAGCCCGACTGCAGTAGTTATGCTCTTGAGCCATCATGCAGCTGAGCTGCAAGCATGAGTCACAAGGGGTAGGTGCACTTCACAGTCACTTTCCTGTCTAAAATTCAGTCCTGGAGCATGTTGGGCTTTCTAGCTTTGACCTAGAAAAATATTTAGTGTGTGTTTGTGTCACTGAATCGTTGAGAAGTCTTTTCCTAGAGAGAAGAATAAAGGCCCATTAGGACTTGATAATGAGATTGTTCACTGGGGTTTGTTATGGGGAATATTGTTGGAAGAAATCAGTGCTTTCCTGTCAACCACTGGTTTACAATGCTTGGTAATTAACCAACTGTTTTATATTTCATCAAATATACCATTGCCTTCTGTCAGGAGAGCTCTCATGACTCTCTCTAAGGACTTACTCCCACATTTGCAAATATTAATTACTCTCCCTTTTTCAAAATGGTTAATTTTGCAATATAATCAGGAAACACTCTGCCAGTGACTGCAAATGTGGCAATTCACAGTGTCTTCTGAAATCTAAAACTGTGGGAGCAGGATAACATACCAAGAAAACACCCCTTTAATGTTTGTTTTGAGAGAAAGAGATGGTGACGCGGCTGTTAGGATTATTTGAGGAGTAGCATTTCTAAGGAAAGGGTAGTGGGTTTTTGTTTGTCCCCCCCCTCCCCCCTTAGGTTTCATGCAAGGTTCAAAGTTTGTTTAGGGAAGTGTAATGAAATACTATTCACTCTTTGTAGATTTGCCTAAAAACATGCATCATTAAAGAATTTGGCACATCGTTTATTTGAGTAGCTCACCATCCTTGTATTCTGAGAAATAGCACATAGTTGTCACCTACTATCCTGTGTCACAGACACAGCAGCAAGAATATGTGATTGATGTCATTACATCATCTTTAGATTGAGTGTGAAGAGCCTTTTCATGTATTTCACTTTATTCTGGGTGTCTATCTGTGGTGGCTGTATCAAGTGTTAATTCATTTTTCCACTCTCCCTCACTGCTGTCAGATTCATTAAAGCTGAAGTGTTTTCCCTGGTTGACAGTAAACGTCACGTATTTGAAAGAAGAGTATGATAGAAATGGATATTGCAAAAAAAGGAATACTTATTAGATAACCTAGTGGGTTTGGCTTGTGTGCTTGCTTTGCAGCCTGCCCTTCCCTGCGAATGCAGCGATGGAGACATGCTGGTGCACCTGGGTTTGTGGTGGAAGGGAAGCCCCGGCAGGCTGTGCACTGCAGCCAGCACTTCTAGAACTTAGGAGGTAACTCACGCACGTCTCTGCTGCTGGCTAGCCCTTGCCTGAAGGCATCTGAATTTGGGCACCAGAAAAGCTTCATTGGAACTGGAAATGGCAGGTTGATGTAACTTCAGCCTGAAGTCATTGTAACTGCAGCTGACAGCCTGATGGTGGTGTGCCACTCAAGCAGTATGTGCTGAGGGTGCCTTAGGTCAAGAGAAGGAGGTAGAAAAGTAAAACTAGAACAGCTGATCTGGCAAAGAAAGTCTTTTTGAGCCCCTTAGGATTGGCTCTTTTACATAAAGGGAATGATGGCAGACATGAAGTCAGGTGGAATTTTGAAACATGCAGTCGAAAAAGCAAACGAACTGAGGAGGTACCTGTTATGAATTATGTGATGTTTATCATGAAGGAGACTCCATGAGAAACAGCCAGAATCCCCTTCCTATTGGCATTTGCTGGATTAAGACAAAGGGATGGGACTACAAGACAGCTAACCATGCCCCAAAACAGCTGATTTTTAAAATTTAGCTACTTCAATGCAGAAATCCTTAAGCTGCAAGAGGAAAAGCCATCGTCCTTCTCCCTGTTACTAAGATCACTCAAGATTAAAAGTAAAAAGTTGAAAAAATGTAGTTTTTCAGGACAAAATTACACATCCAGCAAATCAGAAGAATAAGCATAGTACAAGGAGGAAGCAGTTTTTCCTTTTATGCACTTTCATGCCCACAAAAGAGGCACTTTAAGATATTGAATAAAGAAATAAAGAAAAATGGAAAAGAGAGAAGAAATCCCACCTAATGGAATTGGGAGTCTTTAAAGGTATTTTAACCAAACATGACACTTTAAATCGCTAATCACAAGTAGACCATGACTGTGCTAAAATAGGGGTGTAATAAAACAACCATTTGGGGCTGTTTGGGCTTTTGGGTGTCTACTTCTATATGTTAAGTGACTTGAATTCATTCTTTCTTTCTTTCTTATACTTTTCAGAGAGTAGGAATTGAATTGTAGTATCACTGCAATACATAAAATTACTGATATGTTCGTAATTTTAATTTGAGGCAAATTACTCATTTTAAAATGAGTGATTTTTAATGTGTAGATAAGAGAAGAGGTGAACAGGGATGTAATTCTGTAGACTAGAAATTTTTGCTGTAGCAATGAATGCTCTTCACATATGATCAGGAAACTAGTTTGTATCAATCAGTGTGAAACACACCATTGGAAAAAAACACTGAGATTTTTTGTGTAATATTTTATCTCTGACTTATGAGGAAGACTTTCTATAATGTGTGAAAATATTAAAGTTAATTACAGTCTATAAAAAAAGTGTTATGGGATGCATTGCATCCTTCACATAAAACACATTGTTTTCTGTCCCTCAGTAGGTATTTTATTTGTTCAAAATGATCCCATGATATTAATTTTTGACTTGGCAAGAATGATATAGATAACAGTATGTACTAACATCTGGCCACACAGTGCAGCTGAATTAGTCATGTGATAGCAGTAAGAGAAGAAAATGGCATGCAAATATACATAATTTTAGGCTCAAGGGCCCAGTGTTCTTGTGTAATGCTGATTAAACAGACTGACAAAACAGAAGCATTTTAAGTATGAGAAAATATCATCCGTTCCAAAATAAAAGGTACTATAATTCAAGCAGTTGATGCAAACTGAGGAAAATAGTGCTGCTAGCCCTGTGTGCAATCAAATTATGCTGTAAGGCTCATCACTTGGCGGGTACCGTATGATTGAAATAGAAGATTTGAAGAGAAATTACAGAAGCAAGTCCTTCAAAAATAGAAGCATTATATATACCACAGTGAAATAGAACAATGACAGAAATGCAGCTTCATGAGTTATTGCATCTGTATCAGACGAGTCACCAAATCACTTCTAAAACCTGGGGTAACAGTTAAGATCTGTTCTTGGGGAACATTTAATTTCTAGCAGGCTGCTGAAGGGCAATTTAGACTTAAATTCACAGAAAAGTAGGTATGCATTAATTCCCTTATGGTACTAGGGAAATGTAGTTTTCTAGCTAAATATAAATTCCTCAGCCTTCTTTCCCTGCTACCCATAATATTTAAGAAGTTGAAAATGTTTTTCCTTGTAAATAACTGTCCTTATTTCTGTATCCTGATGGCCACATGTACAGGGCATCACACAAAAAACATTGCTGATGAATCTGAGGGTAATTTTAAATTAATGAGTTAGATCTTGGTTTCTGAGATACCTCATTGTAGTATCCCAAAATGGCAGGCAAGAGAGAAGTGTTCTTTCACACGAAGGCTTAGTTCCACTATTTCCTCATTTCTTATGAGGACAGTGTCTGAACTTGCTTTGAGAGCACTGCTTGTTTATTTTTTGATAGTGAGTATACAGTTTCTGAAGTATGTTTGACTCTCTATTGAACTGGAAAGAGGATTTTTCTTAACCTGTACCCTTATTTAGAAGTGCCTAGGTACTGACATTTAGCCACTTGTTAATCTTTTCTTCTGTTGTACAGTATGAACAGTACAAACGTGATTCTGCCTGCTCAGAATTACAAGGTATGTCCAACATTAGAAGTACTAGCTTTCCACAGACAGTATTCCTGGGAGGAGATGTCAGGAAGAAGTCTTGACAGCATTGCAACTTATAAAAATTCTTTTTGTAACTTTAATATTGCTGCAAAGCTACCTGTTGTTACATCAGCACATTTCCTCAAAAATTTTGTACTTATTTTAATCTTTTTTATCTCCTGTTCTTTACTGATTTATTTTCACCTTGATATCTCTTCCAACAAATTTGCACATCTCTATATTAAAAATAAGTAATGCCTTACCTGTTTAAACAGGTATTGGGATAAAATGTTTCATGGAAATCTCAAAGGCATATACAACTTTTTCAGTTTTTGATCATCCTAACATATTTATGAATAGAGAACCAACTTTTTTTTCTTTCCTATGCTCTGTGAGGATGAAGTCCATTAAAGATAATGAATTGATGCTATCACGGTATAATAATCAAATGTCAATACATTCCTCGAGCCTCAAGCTTGCTTTACAAATTTCTGATTTCAGCATTTAACATGATGCGCATACCTGTATTGTTAATAAAAATAATTTCATTGCAGAATTAGTGTAATCTACAGAATAACAAGCAGTCATGAAAATAATTAATAGAATAGCAGTAGGCCCAGCTTCAGGGAAGCAATTATTTACTGTGACTTTCCTTTCAACTTTTATCATGTGTGGTTTTCGCACAGTTTCTTTTATTGCCCTGTGCAGTTGCCATAATAACAGCATGTCTGTTGTTGGAAACCTGAGGCTCTATTTGTCACAGGCATACCATGCAGGTAGGAAAATTGTACTTACACCATGCTGTAGTACAGCATGCCTTGGTTCATTATCTGGATTCAGGCAGCTGGGGGTGGTTCAGCACATTTTCTGTTAGTATAAAATTTACTTCCGTGTCATTTTTGATGGATCATTAATTACTCTTTTCAGGTGGCAGCAAATGGTTTTGTAGTTTAAGTCCTACAACAGGTTTTGTAGGATGTAGAGTTATTGCTGAGCTTAGGTGGAATAGAACTGAATAAGGCTGAGTTTGCTGTGCTTGTATACCTTTTAATATAATTTTCAATGTTTCTCATTGTGCTTTATTTGCCTTGTTGCTCATGTTTCATAAAGTACTGCATACCATGTGTGACACGCTTAAATTGGTTTTGCTACATACAAACCAATGTCTTGGATATTAAATACTCTGATCCTATTCTTCATTTGCATTATCAAGGTGAAGTTTCATATATTTTCTTAAAATGAACATTTCAGTTTTGAAACAGGAAAGTGAAATGAACATCATTGCTACTTAATAATTTCTGATTTAAGAGATAATTTTGAAATACTTAGTCAGTGTCTTGGATACATGGAATCATGTTTCTATTGCCTTACATCCTAACTATACCATGTTACTTTGCAGAATGTGTTTTCTACCATTTCTCAAAATAAGTCTTTTTTTGTCATGACATGAATTGAACACTCAGAAATCAAGATTCATTAAATAACTGGTTAATTTAAAAAATAATTTCTGAGTCCTCATTGAAAACTAAACAGTTGTAAGCATTTTTCTTTTTCTAGAGAAGTTTCTTTTGCACAGATGAGGCATGCATCAAGTAGAGAATGAATCTGGAGAATTAATTCAACAGGTTTTAAAATCATATTGATTTTGTTTGTTTACCTATTTCAATCAATTTTTCTTCAACTACTTTGGCATCAACATTAATGTTTCATTTAACTTTTGTCTCAGGCATGTTTGGGCAAAAACAAATCCAAAGCCTAAGTTTCATATAGATTTAATTGTTGGAAACTGCTATTAAAAGAATCTGTGAAAAGTTTTGCATAATTTTGTTCCAGTAATAAAGACTGGTTGGTTTTTTACCCTCTTTGTCCCTTTCCCGCATCTCCAAGACTTCTGAAATTGAGGGAAGAAAAAAGGTTTATGGTAGCTATTCCTATCCTCTGAGCCTAGTTACTAACTCCTCTGATATTCCTCCCTAATTTGGTTCAGGATCTGATTATTCAATGTAAAAGCCAACTTTGCTGCTGTGTTTTCTTCATTGTAGCTGCTCTGTGGCTGTGCTCATACTACTCTGTTGGCCAGCAGTGTTTCGGAGATGCCCATGCATCTGTATTTCTTGCAGGAAATAATGAATCTGATAATTGCAGATAAGGAACTGGGTATATGCTGGATGCCAGGAAACAAACTAAAGAGTAAGAAAACTGTTACAGAGAATAAAAATTACTTTATATTTGCTCCTAAATCTAGTGTTTAATCAGACTGCTTGATGAAGAAAGGATCAACTAATAAATATCCCTGAAATTCTGTGTTGATAAATTCTTTCAAATAAAACCCAGCAGTTTTGCTCAGTTGATTTCCAAAATCTGCTGAATGATTTCACAGTTGAAAGCTTTTTGGCCTGGCAGTTCTTCTCCAGAAAAGGCATGTGGTTCTGTGCTGGTCAGCTGAGGTGAGAATGGCTCTTGGAAAAAATGCTCCAGGGTGTCAGCAAGCCACAAATAGTTTTCTAAAATACCTGTGCTTGTGCCATAGCGTACTAAAGAAAGATGCCTTTCATTTTGTGTGAAAGCACAGAATTTACATCTGGCTTGACTAGAAAAGGACAGAAAGGAAAATGCAACTGAACACCACAGAGAGATGCAAACCCTGCTGAGAGGGGAGAGTCAAGTGCTTCTTTTCTAAGAAGTGCATAAGGTTACACACGTTACTGAGCCTGCCCACATTTTATTGCATAATCCTTTCCACCTCCTTGCATGACTTCACTCAGAATATAGTACAGGCAGGGTCAGTGAGGGTGAACCAAAAGCTCTGGTCATGAGACTAAGAGGTGACCTTGTTATGCTGTGATGCCAGATCTCAGCCTAGGCCTCCTGAGAGATCCTTGAGTTGTGAGCACAAATACTAAAATATTGGAGAAATAAGAGACTGTTTAAATAAGATAAATGTAATGATACAGGAGGCAGAATGAAATCAAGCCTTCGAAAAATGTTACGTATGCAATGTTAATCCCTCAGAATGCTTTCCTGTTTTTTTCATGGAAATTTTTTTCCTCTTTTATGGGTAAATTCTGCTTTGGCACAGAAAAACGCTAATCTGCTCCTCTTTATGTGTGTGTCTTTTAAACATGGACTTGCTCATGCTGCAAAATGCAAACAGGCAATAGCTTGACTATTGAATATATGAATATTGACTACTGAATATGTGGACTTTGCATATATGGTTTCAGCTAAGTGACGTGTAACACCAAAGCCAGCATTGATTTAAATTTTTCCAGTCAATCAGTACATTTCAGGATGAATACTGGACTTTTTTTATGCATTGCTTCTTTCATTTGCAATAAATAAAAGGAAAAGGACTTTTCTACATTATCATTCCAAATTTTCAAAATCAAGATGTCATATTTTTCCAGTAGAACAACTTGAATATTAGATTTCCACTTGGCCCACTGGAGATGGAATCTGTTGTATTCAGAATAATCAAGAATATATATTTATTTGCCTAGGATAAATAATGCGGGATGAACTGCAGAGTGACTGCTGCTAGCATACAGTCAACAAATTAACACTGCCACTAGGCTTCATTCACTTGTAATTAAAAATGTGATTGGCATAGAAATTGCCAAGTTTGTCCTGAAGACAAAGGGAAATATTTTTTTAAAGACTGAAATATTGGCTTTAATCTGTAATGGTTTCACTTATCACAAAAAGTTCTCATCTAAAATGTTGGCTTTAATGCTTTTTGTCTCTTTTTCAGCTAAAACCAAACTTGTTAAGCCCGCAAAATAT